>JAOTBA010000204.1:26924250-26935488 GCA_025629845.1 Erythroxylum squamatum | reverse complement strand
TGATTAATTGTGAGCATGGACTCAAGATTGTTACTGTATGTTTTCTTCCGCGTGAATAAATGGTTTAAAAAAAAGTATGGTTTAAAAAAAAAAGTATACCGAGTTTTACCGACTGATGTAGTACGCCACCCTCGTGGGGCACGGACTTGGATATCACCCAAGATATCGGGTTCGGGTCACTCGGGAGTGGGGTGTTACAAAAGGCACTTTTATGATACCTAGCGAATTCCAATTATGCATAAAACATAAAGAGACATTTTAGGAGGTGAAAAAAGGCAATTTGTAGGAAGTCGTGGAGGAAACTCTTAAAGGCGATTTCCATACGTGGAGAACGTCCAGAAGGGATAATTTTGGTCTAGAGAAACGGGAAACATGAAGATTTCATCGAAAGATCCATCAGAATATAAGATCAAGTCTCTAAATCGTAAAAGCATTCGATAGATAATTAATCAAGAAGATTTAGAATTATGAACTTGTTGTTTTTTATTTATTTTTATTTCAATGTATGTTTGATTTCGTGTTTGATAATATGTAGCTAAACACTCAATGAGTATTTAGCTTACATGAACCTTATGTTAATACTTTGATTCCTTTATTAATGCAATTGGTTTGATTGATTATTGTGATTTGATTATGTGTTTTATTGATAATATGATTTCATAAGTACAAATTGAGAAAACCTAGTGAGAATAGATCTACCGCAATTAGAAGGAGTTGATTGCAACCTTAGAGATAGGATGACATAAATCTTCCATATTAAGGTCAAACCTAATAGATGGACTCAAAAATCAGTAATGCAATCCTATAAGATTTAACCTGAGTAATTTGGTTAGAGACCTTAGGATTAGTTATTAGTAGACTCAAGGTTAGCTATTGGCATACCATAGGAGACTCCACGGTCTAATACATCAACAAAATAATTGCATGATAAAAGATCAATCTATTAAGGGTTTAAGGGGATTTAAACGTAAATACTAATTTCTGATAACGATCTAAGTGAATTCCACTATCTTCGCTTTCATTATTGTTTCTTATTTCTTTAATTGTTTTAGTTTTTATTTTCTTTTTATAAAAAATCTAAAATTAATCCTTAGGCTAGATAATAAGGGAAGAGTAATTACTAGTACTCAAAATTAGGTCAATCACTCATCCTTTATTCAAGTTAACAAATTTTCTCATTGGCGCCAAGCTATGTTTGAAGGGTTCAATACTCTTTATCGCAATGCTATATGGACTCTTGTTCCTCCCCCACCGAACACAAACATTGTCGATTACAAATGAGTTTTTTGCACTAAATGGAATATCGATGATTCTTTTGAGCATTACAAGGCTTATCTTGTAGTCAAAGGTTATCATCAAACCCCAAGCGTTGATTACATTGTCTATTTCAATCCTATTATCAAACCCACAACTATTCACATCATCATTGCCTTAGCCATGTCCAATAATTGGCCTATTCACTAACTTGATGTTAATAATGTCTTTCTTTCTGGCTACTTATAGGAGCCTATTTACATCTCAACCTCCTAACTTTATAGATCCACACCATCCTCATTATGTTTGTAGACTCCATAAAGCCTTAAATGGTCTCAAACAAGCCCCTCGAGCCTGGTTTCATCGCCTAAGTCAAAAACTCCTTGATCTCCAATGTAAACCCTTAAATTCTTATGCCACTCTATTTGTTCATAAAAATAGCACTCATACAACGTTTCTCTTAGTTTATGTGGATGATATCTTAGTAACCTATTTTTCCTCCTTCATTACAACACTTATCCATGATCACTTACTTGGTGTCGAAACTCACACCACTTCTTTAGGTCTTCTTCCCACCCAAACACAATATACCAAAGATCTTCTTCTTCGAACTGTCTTTGATAAATCTAAAGCAGTTTGTATACTCATCACTCCATCTCTTCCCTAGTCTAAAAATCATGATGTTCCCCTCTCTGGTCCTAGTGAATATCGTAGCACTGTTGGTACTCTCCAATATCTTTGTCTCACTCATCCTGACATTCAATTTGCTATCAATAAGGTCTTCTAATTTTTATAGTGTCCTACCGACATTCATTGGTCTACAATGAAATGAATTATATGATATCTCCTCTCCACATCCTCTCATGGCATTTATTTCACCAAATCTCCCAACATTTCTTTATAAGCCTATTGTGATGCTGATTGGGCTGGTTGTCCTAATGATCATTGTTTTACATCTAATTATTGTATATTTTTTGGGCCTAATCTTATTTCATGGAGCTCCAAGAAGCAATCCATTGTTGCTCGCTCTAATACTAAAGTTGAGTACTGCAGTACTGCTCTTGCTTGTATAGAATTATATTGGATTATTGCTCCTCTTTGTGAATTGGGTTTCACTAATCTTTCACCTAACTTTTGGTGTGATAATCTTGGTGCGACACTTTTAGCCTTAGATCCCATTTTTCATGCTCGTATCAAGCACATTGAAATTGACATTCATTTTGTTCATGATCTAGTCTTCAGCAAAACTATACTCATTCGACACATTCGTGCTCTACTTAGATCGTTGATATTATGACTAAAGCTCTTTTCTCTTCAGCATTTCTACAACTTCGAGATAAGCTCATAATTTTCTGCTCTCATGAACTTGAAGGGAGTTGATAACATCTCAAGATCTTAACCACAAATATAATGTATAATTTGCCGATATATATATATATATATATATATATTATTTTATTTATTCTTATCTAGTTGTCCTCAAGTTGTATATTAAGGGATGTTCCTAAATTGATGATACATAACATACAATATCACTTCTTCGTATTAATTTGTTCTTTCACCTACATTATGCTACCTTTTATGACTTTGGGTATTTGTGTTTTTTTATGTATAAGCAACTTTTGTACAATATTTAATTAAGCAATGGAAATACGATTAATAATAGTTAGCAAGTCTAGGATAATGTTGATAAATGTAGAATAACACTCTATATAGGATAGTGTTGGCTAACAAACTCTGCAAGCCTAAACATTATGCAAGTCAAGACCCACCACTTAAGAAATCAATTCTCTCCAATAAATGTATTTTGTCGCTTTACAGAATTAAGATTATGCCACAGCTCGTATTAAATAGGGAAGTGGTTGATTCTTAACGTTTACATAAATGGTCGACACGACACTTGTAACCTCAATTCACACTTTGCTTTTTCCCACAGATGCAACACGATAAATCTTGGTGACATCGCTGTCTGTTTTTTGGGATTTTATTTACTTGTATGTAGAAATTTTCCGTTGCAGGCCTAGCAGTGACACTCTAAGCATGTATTTTCTGGTCAATCAAACATTCGCATCTTTCCTTCTCTTTTTTTTTTTTTTTCCTTTTGTAAAATTTTTTCTCTTCTTAATGGGCCGTCTAAAACGCAACAATTTCAGGGATGTCCAGACACCGACGTTGGAGCGTATCACTCCTTTAAATGCTCTAAACCTCACTTCTTCTCATTCAAACCTCCAGAACTTGAAAACTCACTTTTCTAACTTCTGTCTCTCACACTTGATTCTTCTCCAGCGTCTCTTAAAAGTCAATAAACTCTCTTTAAACTCCATAACCATGTGTCAGTTACCTGCATCTCCTCATCCTTACAAATGCAAAATAAAGCCATCGAACAAAGTACAAGAATCCGACATGGAAATTCCTTTGATGCCCCGGAACCCAACATCCCCCCTAAATCCAGAGAAAACCCATATCGCTCTTGCAGTCAAAGAAGCGAAATGTATAGCCAACATATCTTTTCCAATGATAATCACTGGTCTTTTGCTATACTCTCGCTCCATGGTATCCATGCTCTTTCTCGGCCGTTTAGGTGAGCTTGCTTTAGCTGGTGGTTCTCTGGCAATTGGGTTTGCAAATATCACCGGTTACTCAATTCTTTCTGGTCTCGCCGTTGGAATGGAACCTATTTGCGGCCAAGCTTTTGGTGCCAAAAGATACAAACTTCTTGGCCTAACACTGCAAAGAGCCATTCTTTTGCTTCTCTTGACGTCAGTACCGATAGCCATTTTATGGTTAAACATGAAAAAAATTCTTCTCTATTGTGGCCAAGAACATGATATAGCCACACAAGCACAATCCTATATTCTTTATTCCCTCCCTGACCTTGTTGCTCTATCCATTTTGCACCCTTTAAGGATATACCTTAGAAGTCAATCAATAACTCTTCCTCTTACATGTTGTGCGAGCCTCTCTATTCTTCTCCATACACCTATCAACTATCTTCTTGTTTCCGTACTCAATCTAGGAATCGAAGGTGTCGCGTTAAGCGCTGTTTGGACTAACTTCAATCTCGTAGGGTCATTGATCGTTTACGTTATGCTTTCTGGCGTATACAAAGAAACCTGGGTTGGGATTTCTTTGGAATGCCTAAAAGGGTGGAAACCGTTATTGGACTTGGCGGTTCCAAGCTGCATTTCTGTTTGCTTAGAATGGTGGTGGTATGAGTTCATGATCTTACTATGTGGGCTGTTGATAAATCCAAGAGCTACTGTTGCTTCAATGGGGGTCTTAATTCAGACAACGGCTTTGATATACATTTTCCCATCTTCATTAAGCTTTGGTGTATCCACAAGAGTTGGAAATGAACTTGGTGCCCATAATCCCAAAGGAGCAAAACTTGCTGCTATTCTTGGTCTCTGTTCTAGTTTTGTCTTGGGATTCTCGGCATTGTTCTTTGCTGTAATGGTGAGGAAGAAATGGGCAAGCATGTTCACGCAAGACGCTGAGATTATTGCATTGACATGTATGGTTCTGCCTATAATTGGGCTGTGCGAGCTTGGGAACTGCCCGCAAACAACAGGTTGTGGGGTTTTGAGAGGGACCGCTAGGCCTAAATTGGGAGCAAATATCAACTTGGCTTGTTTCTACATTGTTGGCATGCCTGTTGCTATTTGGTTAAGCTTTTACGCTGGCTATGACTTCAGGGGACTTTGGCTTGGTCTACTTGCCGCACAAGGCTCATGTGTTGTAACCATGTTGTTCGTTGTACTGCGAACCGATTGGGAAAGCCAAGTTCTCAGGGCCAAAGAACTTACCGGAAGTGTCACAATTCCTGATACTAATGGCGCTGAAGTGTACGACACATTGAAGGGTGACAATGATTCTTGCATTTCATCGGACCATAGTTTATTAGTTTGATTAATGAAACTGCTAGCAATTGTTCTGACCGTTTTCACTACGCTCGATTGAGAGATTTTTTTTCATTGATTATAGTTCTGAAGTTCAATTCGGGGGAGCTAGAAGCTACCCTTTTTTTTGCCATTATTTTTTGTTTGTTTTCTTGATTTTTTTCAAATTTAATAAATAAATATTTTTTAAAAGTCATTAATTTCGCTTCTATTTTCTATTCTTATTTTTAATTCTCTTATTTTCAAATATAAAAAACCTGATTGTTAATATAAATGTAGTTATATTTTTATAATTGAAAATAATTATATATCAGATAACATTTAAAGAAAAATTATATTCCATTGGTAAAAAATAAATGTTTTATTAAAATAAATAATTATTCTTAATTAATAATTTTATTTTTATTTTTATTATTAAAGAAAAATTTATTTAAATTTCACATATTTTAAATTTAAATTACAATTATGAATAATTATAAATTGAAAATATTTTATATTTAAAATTAAATTATTCATATATACAATCTTAAATTAAATTAGTCATAAATTCTTGTTAATAATTAATATTGAATAATTAAATAAAATATATTTAATGGATACTAAAACAAAAATTGGAAAAAATAGAAAACAAAAACTATTTTCATAATTATGAAAATCAGAAGAAACCAAAACTAAAAGCTCAAATAAACAGATTTTTTTAACTTTAAAAACATATTTTTTATTATTGAATTTGAAAATAAAAATTTAAAACATATATAGTTATTTTGGTATCTTTAAATTTTATAATTTATAAAACCCAATTTTTATTTTTTGTTTCTATTTTTTATATAATCTAATTTACTATCAACTAATAAAAACTAAAATTGATGAATAAAGAAATATCTTTAAAAGATACAAACATAAAAGCTTCCAGCACAAATCTCTTACCTAGACTAATGGAGACTGCTTGGTTTCTAATGATACTTTTCAGCTTAATGTTGGCAATTTGTTGGAAGAAAACGTAAGTTGCATAGCTGCTGGTCATTATTTTTTGTGCGTTAGAATTCAAACGTAAGAATATAAAATTACATCTTTTGTTATAACGAAAATTTGGCAGCTTCATCCTGTGTAATTCCACTTTTATTTTTTATTTTCTTATTTTATTATAAAATTTCAATTTTCGATTTTTATCATAAACTTATGAAAATTATAAATTTAGATACGTATTTTGTATATTAATAATTAATACAAATTATGACAAGTATAATTTATATTTTATTTTGAAAAATAAAAATTTATCATCATTTAATAACTTGTTTAAATACAAAATATATTAAACTTACATAAATTATTAATATTTATTGATAAATATTATATAACATTAAAAATATTTTTGTTTATAAAATTAATTTATTTTTAACTTTTATTTAATATTTCATTATTAATAATAACAAATTTGTAACTATATCTAAAAGAGAAATAAAAATAAAGAAACAGAAGTTAAAATCACAACCTGGAATTGGCAGCGTTTGGTGGAACAGGAAGGTCTGCGAAATGCACCAATCTGAGGAAGGGTCTAGACTCTAGACAGTCCCACCATAGCACGTATAGTTCACGCTCTCTCGAAGACGACCCTAGACTAGACTCTAGAGTCTCTAGAGTCGTCTTCGAGAGAGTGTGAATTAGAGTCTAGAGTCGTCTTCGAGAGAGCGTGAATTATACGTGCTATGGTGGGGCTTCGTAAGTGACTAATCAATTTGCAGCTACCGACTTCCTAAAAGACCCGGTGATCAATTCCGCCCGTGTGGTGTGGATGGGTCTACTTAATTCAGTCAATGTGTTTATAAGATAGTAATCCACTACATTATTTCATTTGAATTTTAAAACAGATATTTATTATAAAAGAAAAAGAAAAGGATGAAAGAATTCTTATAGTTTAATATTTAAATAATCCTTTTATAAGAATAAACAATTAAATAACTTATAACAGTTTTTAAATAATGTTAAATTAAAAATCAAAAATAAATTAAATTTGAGAAAATGAAAGGGTGGATTTTTTATTTTAAGAAAAAGTGCACGAAAATATAAGAGTTAACTTCATTCATTTAAATAGGGTTAAGGCAGTTGTTTAAAATGATGTTTTAACCAAATAAAAGGTTTATTATATATATCAGATACATCAAAGTTCTCCTAAAAATCTCATATGGAACAATTCATATGTTTTTTAACTGTTGGATTTACCAACCTTACAAGCTTGTGCTTACAAGTTAAAGATTCAACATATGGCAACGTTTAAAATTCAATCCTTCTTACAACAAACAATGCTAATACTTGATATTTATTTATTATTGTAAGGAGTCAGTAAGATTGTTCCTTTGTCACCAAAAGGTCATAGACAGAAATACCCTTTTTGTAAAATACAAAAAAAAAATTATGTACAATTGATGTCCTTCTCTCAATTTTGACAAAACGGGGAGTTTATATACTGAGATTGTTGATGTTGCTATGTTGTAAGAAAACTTTTGAAAGATTGTTTTATTGCCAGATGATTATCTAGATGTACTCTTTGACAAGTGATTATGTGTGACTTGAGTAATTTGATTTCGCCTTACCTTCAACTCGAGTTTTGAGTAGCAAAATAGTATTAGAGTTTAGGTATGGGTCTGAGGCTTAGTCCCACGTCGTGAGTTCGAATCTTAAAAATGAATTAATCATATGTTCTCCCATGCACTCAGAAATGATGCCGAAAGACGTTCGCTTCTAATAAATGCATGGTAGACTTAAGTAATTTAATTCCGTCCTAGCTACCTTCAACTTGAGTTTTGGAGACTTGCTTCGGTGCAAATATCCCAGATGTGAAACTTATACACAAAACTAATTTACCACACACGTCACACCAGTTAATTGGCGTTGTCGCGTACAATTGAAATACATAATGAAATCCAACCTCTAGTATAGGGATGCATTCTCTGGCTCCTCATTCTACAGTGTCCTGCAGTACCCCAAATTAAAATATCTAAGTAACTAACGCATGGGACGTAACTGTTGTAATGAGGCACATATATACCTGAATTTGGCATCTATGTAGGAATCATCATCATAACGTTTCTTGGAGGCTTTGCTCATCTATTTCATTCTCTACCTCAACTTGGAAACCACAATCCAACCCCAACTGTTGCTCTTTGAGATTTTTTTTTTTTATTTGAAGGGCAGCCAACAAGTGGCATTCGTAAGTTATTAGCCTACATTTGTCACATAACGATCTTGCACAAGCAAAAATTTATCCTTTTATGCTAAGATTTTCAAGACTAGTTCTTATCTGATTAATGAAAGGGAGTAAGTATATAATTGTCAGTTGAGTTTCATGTGCTTCACCATGGTTGATGAATTGAATTCCTCAAATTTCACTTTCCTATGGGAAGAACGGGCAGTGAAATTGCCACGTTAGTATCAAAATATGTGAAAATAGTAAATTTAGTAAATAAATCATTCAGTGTACTATAATTAAAGTTAGTAAATAATGAATAAAGATTCCAAAATCTTAGTTTAGATGTTTGACTCTGTTCATATATTAAGAGATAAATCCTAGGAAACGGCAATTCCACCTACAATGTCCCCTGCCTAATGGATATGGTCATCAATTCAATAATAATAAGTAATAAGAAAAACATGAAATATAAATTTAAAAAAAAAAGGCAATTGCCATACCGTAACAAGGGGTTGTTTCCGCCGGCTCACCCACCTCGTTTTGTCCCGTTGCTCAACAAAAGTTAAACAGATAATTAATTATTCTAAATCTGAACTCGCTTGCTCTTTTAATAAAGCAACTGCGTTTGACTCGTATCAACGTGAATCCTGTAGGATGAGAAGAGCGCATGTTGATGATTACAGCAAATGTAAAATAAACGTGGCGACAAATTTAAAGGCGGTTCTGGTCACGCCTTCTCCAAATTTTATGTTCACATATCTATTATTATAATGTAAACAAGTTTTGGAGATGCGACTGAACATAAAAGTCTTCACTTCCATCACTTTGTCACCGATTTAAGTTCGACGAAATGACTGCTTCCCGTTTCTCACGCCTAATTCAAGCTCAAGCATTCTTATCTTTCAAAACTCATCTGACTTTTCCTCTCTTTCTTTTAATAGCATAAAACATCAGTTTAGAGATCAAGCATGTTAATGTAGTCGTGCATGCATCTATCTAGTTTCCACGCATGTGAGGGAGATTTTGCCGACTTAGTACCCCACTACTATCGTCAACTCATTAATTGGTCAACCAATTTCTTATGTAATTACTTGCATTTTCAGATCATATATAATTATGTAATACTTATGTGGTGCAAATGAAAGGTTATGAAAGGGATGGGGGAAAAATAAATTGGATTCAAGAGAAACCATATACAATAAAAGATATTATATCTTAGTTCAAAATTTTATGATAATAAATTATGAGTCTTATTTTCGTATGCATCTCATTTTATTCTTATATCTCTTTATGATGCAGAGCAATTTGTGAATTTCTAATATATTTCCTTTACAAGTAAATATATATCCACATCACATTAGCTCCTCTTTAATTATAGCTAATGCGATATCATTTGAGTCACCTTATGAATCACAATTCTTTAGACCCAAATCTATGAATCTTTGTTCAATAGACTTAGTCAACCTAACTCTAATACTAATGCTACGAACTATATCTTTGTATATAATTCAATTTATCTTTGTGCCCCTTTCTAGTGCAGGACAACCCCTACTTATACATTTTCAACAACAAAGCCATAAAAACCAAGTTAAATTAGAGTTAAATCTTAAGATGTTGATAAAATAAATATTTAAGTTTACTCTTTGTGTCAATTTCATACATCCAAATTTTATTAAAAGTGGATGAGGGAAAAATTGTATATGTAGACCATTTGATGGAGGAAGATTAGTTGAATCATAACCAAATTAAATGATGATCATTTTATAGGAACTTATTTTGAGGAAACTCCCTTTTATAGGTAATCATCAAGAAGTGTAGTTAAACTCTAACTATCTTTAGTAAATCTAACTCTAACTTCTACTAGTTTCGATGATCTTTAATTAGGACTCTACTTTCTCGTATGAACGAATCACATATTGATTTAACCTACTCTTTTTGAACAATTAGGACTCTTATGTAAGCCTCAAGTCTACATATCTAAAGAAGATTAATGGGTTTCATGCTAAATCAACATAGACTTGACTCGTATACTCGTTAGGAGTATATCATTTACCTCTTAATTTCTTATTAAAGTTTGAATCTAGAATGAAAATTTTAGTACTTAAATCTATAGGAATATCGACTTAATCAACATGATTTTTAGGTAATTTAAGGATCTCTGAATTAATGAACCATGTTTCCAAAGGTTTGAAATTGTTAGGCTAAGTTATAGGATTATTAGAGATAGACATGAAAGAATAACATAGTTCTTTGAATACTTAGGTTTCCTTACACAGGTCTATTTATGATAGATTGACAATTGTTTTTGACCATTCATCTTTTGTTTACTTAAGCAACCATGTTAGAGACAAGTTAGTGATTTAGCACGAATTATCTCTTGGAAAATTTTTCTATAAAAATTTCCTAGAATTTTCCTTGTAGAACACAAGTATCACAAAGACATTCTTGCTATTTATAAGAAGGAGAATTAGCATTTAATCTTAACAATTGACTCAGTCCATGTTGACCTTCCATCCCTCTATATAAGGTATAGGATATTGGTAGCTCACGTTTATCATTTTTAGGAGTTATTATGAGAGAAAGCATCATTACTCTTTGTATACCTACCTTCTTAATATAATTTAACAAATAAGATGATTAATAAGTCTGTCTTCTTTCAACAGCTAAGATTACATCTATTCTTTCATACCTTTTCAATTATAAAGAGCAGCATATATGATAAGAGTAGTTCAAAAAAGTGAAACCATTGGTTTTAACTATACTTAGAAATTGGGGGTATGTTTGTAACATCCCGCCCCCCCATTACTAAGGGTTAGAACCTTAAATTTTGGTACATGTGAGCTATGAGGCTCGATTAAAATGAAACTAGAGGAAATAGATATGATTGTGTTTCATTGG
>JAOTBA010000204.1:26909399-26919472 GCA_025629845.1 Erythroxylum squamatum | reverse complement strand
TCATCAAAATTATTAATCGTAAAGTCATTTTGACTTAACAATCTCCCCCTTTTTGATGATAACAAATAATCATAGTTGTTAGAGAGAAAGTATTATTTATAGAACAGTATACAATATAAGACAAAAAAACGTAGTCTATACATTGTAGTCTATATATTTTTCTTCTTCTTCTATTCGTCTCTTCTCTTTTCCCCCTATCTTTGTCATTCCTTTCTTCTTTCGCCTTTCTCTTCTTCTTTTCCATCTCCCCCTATTTGTTATTAATCAAAAACATCATGACTTCAGATGTTTCATAACTTCATAAAACATTTCTCTCAATTCAATGCGGAGTGACTTGAGATCTTGTCGAATGAACTCTACTTCCTTATGCAAGTCACCCATCGAAGCACACAGATTATCAACTTTATCTTCAATGTCTTCATCATGCTTATGTTGTACTACTTCAAGATCGATAGTAGTAGTATATGCATATAAGGATATGAAATATGGTCCAGTAATTATGAGGGTAGGAGGTTGAACAAGTAAGTTCGGTTCCGGGAGATCAAGATCATCAGGGCTGGGTAGTCTAGGGACTTGGCTTCCAAGTAGGTGTAGAACAACTCCAAAAGAAGACACAACACTTAAGGGTCTAATGTGCATAATTAGGTGCACAAGAGTCTCTATGTTGTAACTGATATCTCCAATACGAATGGATCTGTACTTCCCTTCTATGAGTCTTCCAACTACCTGAGAAGATTCTTCGGTGGTTCGAGGACCACAATTGCTTCCTGACGCCTTAGAGATGTAGTGGGAAACATAAGTTCCTTTATACTGGGTTGCATAGCATGCCTCTTCAATGTTTCTCACTTCGGTATCGATCTGTTCATCTATCAGATCACTTGTTAACCCTTCAGGGTACAGTTTCTTCTTCCCCTTTTCTTCATTGCGAACAATGTAAGGTCTTGGTTGAATGTCAGGCACAACCTTGATCACAGTTCTCTTTGTGATTGGTAAGATAGTATCCTTCTGCCTTGTCATTTGTGTGGGGTATGGTTTGGTTCCCTCATCTCGTAGAAAACCATACTTACTTATCTCATCATCATTCAACAGATGCATTATACTACTATTTACCAAGATTGGTTGAAATTGTACCTTGACTGACCTTTTTAGGGTTTCTTTAATAATGATAGAGCTGTTACTCCTGACAGGTTGAATTTCTTCAATAAACATGACTCTCAAGTCCTCTTTTCTTAACGGTTGAGAGGTATTGACCTGTGCTGGATTGCGTTCAACTGATTTCTTCTTCTGAACAGCAGTAGGAGTGCTTTTCTTCTGACTGATTTTCTGCTTTTTCCCTTCTTCAATCAGTCTAGGAGTCTGTTGTTGAGGTTGGGGTTTCTTATTCTTAAACTCCAATTTCCTCTTTATCTCAGTTTCTTTAGCCAAATTAGCTTAATCTTCCTTTAAGATTGAGACTAAAGACCTGGTTGCTTGAGGTGCTTTCTTCCTAGAGTCTCTATCATGAGTCAACTCTATTCCTTTCTTCTATTCTTATTGACGCAGGGTTCGTACTCTGGGCGATCTTTTCGCTTGCTTAGGTATTTATGAAAGAAGTGTCTCCCCCTTTCTCTTCAAGGACACCTTCTCTATATACCGCACCTGGCTTCCTTCTTTATAAGAAATCACCTTATCTTTCATCGCTTCATCTGACGATTTCTTTTCTCCAATTGTAGGTATTTTCTTGCTGGATTGAGATTTTGATTTTCTTGTGGGAGTCCCCTTTTTAGCACGCTCTCCCTCAATCCTTGCTATCGTCTTAGAATCTGTTTCTTCTTTCTCCAGATTCTTCAAGCGCATTTTGTCAATAGTTGCAGAATTGATGACGCTTTTGATATTCAGCTTTATCCTGTTTCCTCTCTCCAGAAGAACTCCAGAATCTCTGAATATTCTTGTCAGCATCATTCCATCTCATTTTGCTTCCGTCTCAGTTTCTTCCGTACTTCGTCTTACTTTCTTCTTTCATTATTATTTGGTCTTCATCAAAATTATTAACCGTAAAGTCATTTTGACTTAACAACTAGGTCCTATAGTTTGTAACTATTATTAATGGAACTCTATAACTGATTATGATATTTTTCCTTAAGAAACCTTCGATTGGCTTCTGTATCACACTAGCTAAAGGGTTTTGCCTTAACTTGCCTCATAAAAATAATCAACTATAATAAGGATAATTTTAAGTTGTCTTATTATGAGGGAAAATGGTCTAAGGAGATCCACTCCCTATTAGATGAAAAGGATGGTGCTTGATACTATAAAATAGTTGGTAACAATCAAATGATGCAAGTTTTACTTGTTGTAGTTTTTTTTACAAATTCCTAAACAACCTTTTAAATCATAAGCTAGAAGTATCCTTACCTTAAGATCCTACATATAAAGAATGATCCTCCCTAACTGGTTTCGCGCACCGTTTCGTGAATCTTAATAAGGATATAAATTTTACTTAAACTTTAGGGATGTAGCTTAGATATGGTAGGATAGAGGGTCTTCTGAACAGTTTTTGATTTATGACTAAATATCTTAAGGCCTAGGTTTAAAGCATTTTTTAATATTTGTTTCAATTAGTGGCTTTTCCTTTCATAATTATTTTGAATTAGATATGTCTAATCTACTTTATTTTCATTTGTGGTAATTACTTAATTACTCTATTATGTTGTTAGCTCTTTATAGTCTTCATAAAAGACTTTTCAAGAGATAACACTATTGTTGGCCTATATTTTTGATAAGTAATCAACTTTGAGATTATGCTTCCTAAGTATCAACCCAATACTTACCTTTATGTTATTTTATCTACCTGAAATTTTTCTTATGCTTTGTTAGTCTGTCTTCTTTTACATCAGAGGTATCATTAATCTAGCTGAATACACGTTGTGAGTCTGACATGATAGTTATGAGCCTAATATGAACTTCATTAATCAATTTAGTCCAAATAACATTGCTTTACAATTCACCTCATTATTGAATTGGTATTACACTTTATATTGCATATTTGTTCATGTTTTTCCTTCAAAATATATCCTTGCCCCGCCATCTTTTTATCTAGTTGTGCTATCTATGTACATTATTTATGTCAGGTGTTTGTTTTTGGGTACCAAGTTTTTGTTGAATTTGTTATGTTCTTCTAACTGTGTCAACATTTTCAATATAAGATCACCTTTAAATTAAAATGTTATTAAGCTTCTTAAGATGTACATGATGTAAAATTCTCCTAGTTTAATTGATCATTTCATAGGTCTTTTTGATTTGTTTGGTTTATGAAATAGTTGCCTTAGTAAAATATCAATATACACATTGATGATGTCAGCTCGGAGTAGGAGCTTAACTTCCTGTGCTAATAAGTAGTGTATAAGCTACATCTTTCCAACCTTAAATAGTTTAGCTCTGGTCCTTCTAATATCTTAATCATATAATATATTAGCTTTTGAGTGTTATCTTCTTCATTAATCAACAAAGAGTTAAGTGTTGTGTTCAAAACGACTATGTAAAGATACAGTGATTCTCTGGCATATGAGATTGATAGTAATGGTAGAATCTTGAAGTAATTCTTAGATCCACTTTAACTCTTAGACTTTTGGACTAATATGATGAATGGAAAATTTTTTAGAATTTTAAAAAGTCATTAGACTATTTTAATATATGTAATTAAGTGTATTATATAAGATTTGAGACATAAACTAACAACCCAAGCTAGAATAGGTTAATGTATTAACTTGCCTTTTAAGGCATTATGTCACCAATAATAATGGACTAAGCTGGCTTAAGCTCAGGTGAATCTTGTGAGATGGAAGGAGCAAGTATTGCTCCATCAAATACACTATACTAAGGCATGATGCTGTTGAGTAAGTTTTACAATTTATTAAACCCTTAATAATCGAAAGCGCATGGGTCGCGAATATAGTATAAGAGGGATTGATCCCACGAGGAGGGTGACTAATCTAGTCCTATGCTATCTAAGGCTAAGAAAATTGAATTAACAAAAATAAAATTTCACAAGAAAAGTAAATTCGAGAAATTGATTGGCAAGAATTGTAATTCATAAATTAACATAAAAAGAAATGAAATTTTGAGCAATACAAAAACACAATTGAAATCAATCAAGAGAAATTAAATAGTTATGAGAGAGGGGATTTTACCTATCATTAATGCTAACCTAGCCAATTATGTGTTATCGGAGTTTCAGTTCTAGGCTAACAAAAGATCGATTACTCTCTCTCAAGTTATAATCGTTAATCCTTAAATTATAAACCCTAATCGAATTATGGAGTTTGCAATCTCTCAATTTACAAAGTACCCACAACCTTAATTAGATCGAAAGCTCCCTACTAACTACCAAGTCTCACACGGGATCTCTCTTTATACAAAAACCGATATGATTGATTATATGGTCAATTAAATTGCCTAATTCTCATTAACCCGATTTAATCATTTTTATGTGGCTTATCCTCTTGGATTATTACCGAAATATGCAAATACAATAATTAATCACAACACCCATTCAAATAAACACAAATCAACTAAATTAGCATTAAATATAAGCAAATTCCTGAAGGAAAAGTTAGAACATTGTTAACAACCTGAAATCCATAACCATACAACCTGTCTCAACCTTACACATTAAATGAATAAAAAGGGAAATAGGGAGGAAATGAAACTTAGGTTGGACGATCTAGGAAGGCAGCGACGTCGGGATATCATGTAATTCGGGAAGCTTCGGCGTTGGAACCATCCTCTTCTTCTTTTCTTTCTCTCTCTTTAGGGTTTCCAAGAGTGGCTGAATGTACAGCCCCTTTATAGGGTTACATCATAATGCTTTTATAGTCTTTTCCAATTAAGGTAACCCTAGTGTCTTTCCAGGGTTCGAAATGTCTCTCGAAAACTCGAATCCAGAAGTGACCTTGCGTCTATCTGTGAGCAGGCCACGTTCATGGCCTTTAGTGGCACAATCATGGCCAAACTTGTTTGGCTCTCTATCACAATCGTGGTAGATTCCCCACGATCGCGGCCCTGTGTTCGAGCTTCTGTCACGATTGTGCAATATTTTCCATGATCGTGGCCCTGGGTTATTGCCAGGGTCTTCTTCGATTCTCCTCCGATTGCCCTAAAACACTAAAAAACTCATCACGACACCTCATATATATATAATTGAAGCTCAAATACATGTTCTCATTTAAAAAACACTTTAAAACAAATATTTATCAATTAACACAATTCTCAACCTAAACACACACTAAGCAATCAAATTAACCACTAAACACACACTAAACTACCTACAAAAACAAAATGCAATTTACACCTATCAACATTCCCACACTTAAATGTTTGCTTGTCTTCAAGTAAACATAAATAGTCAAATAGTCAAACAAATCAAGAAAACACAAAACACATATATGCAATAATGAGATAATTGCTTCAACTTAGCGAAACAAATTTAACTATAAACAAAATCCTTTAAGTCGTTCTAACTTATTAACAAACAAAATCTGCATCTAATCACCTTGGACTAAATATACAAACTAATCAAAATTTTAATGTTGAGTCAATTCACCCTTATCACTTGCATACACACATTGATAATCATTCAGTCAAAACAAAAGTGTAGCTATTCCTAAGTATATTTTCATGAAAAAATAAGCTACTAACAAGTTTGGTAGGTTTTTATTTGAAAACATTCTTTTTGTTGATTTTTCTTTAAGGATATAAACCTAGTCTTTTTATGCGGAGGCAAACATTTGTAATGAATGTCGATCCAGTCACTTAACTAAGTCATGTTATTATTAAGTTGCTTGGTTGGAATGTCATTATAGCCTTTTTACGTGAAGGCACACGTTTGTGATGCGTTTCGATCCGGTTACTCAGCTACATCACATTCTTAATTGGCTACTAGGTATATTCATAACCCGAAGGCCAATGGAATAGTTATTTTAGTTAAAATTTACAATTTTTTAAATCACAAAATTTTACCTACCTTATTGCTTTAGCTAATCATTTTTATGAAATGTACTAATAATGCCACTTATTTGATTGACCTAAAATTATAAATGAATATGGAAAATTCCTTGGGTGAATGGACTAACATCGTATCCTAATTAACCAGGATATTTAGCCTTAAGTAACTTAGGTCACTAATTTCACAAGCTAATAAATCTTCGAATCCTAAAAGATTATGTTTAAAGCTAAATCTATCCCGTTAAGTCCTAGCCATTGACACATTCACACAATTCACATCATACAACCTAAACAAACTATCATACAATATGCAAAATTCACACTCAAGATAAAAACACATAACCCTCCCCACACTTAAATAACACATTATCCTCAATGTGAGAAGGATACACAAATACACCAGGGAGAAATAAAACACAATATATGGAAAAAAAATAAGAAGAAAGTACAAACAAAAATGAAAAGAGAAGCGTTAGAACACGGACTCATCAGGGTGACTGAGATGGGGATGGTGTCAAAGATGGAGACCCAATGCGCTTAACACCGAGCTGGGTTCCCTTTCTTATAATTGATTCAAAGAGAATAAGAGAGTTAGCAATCTAACCATTCCACATCATTACAAGCTTATTTTAGAATTTAAAACAAACCTAACTATACATCAATTTAAATCTAGCTACTAAACATGCTAATTTAAGGTCATTAGCTTGACCTTGCATCTTTGGAAGCTCAGCCAGGATCAATTATAAGTGGCTTGCTTCCACCCTTCTTGTTCAGCATCAATTTTGTAGCCTATGATTAAGCTACAAATTGCAAAATGATCAGAAGGACAATATTGATAAAGTTGAGAAAACCAATTAATTTCAGTAATGTCCTTTTCACCAATAAACTATCAATAAAATAGGGAATAATAAAACTCCTTGAATCCTCTATTAAGTCTAGTATTTTGTTTGGTAAAAGGGTGAGCTACTCTTGTTCCTCCTTAGTCACTCCCTTTTCTTCTTCTTCTCTTGCTTAACGAACAGAGACTTTCATAGCTTCTTTAAACTTGATGTTCGTTGTCATCTATTCTTCTTCCTCATGCTTCTTTGAAGATTCGACATCATCAAGTCTTATGAATGGTATTCTTGGTGGGTAAGGCAAAGGAGAAACATTGGGAGGGTCCTCATTCTTTTCTTCATTCTTTTTCTGCTTCTCTTGTTCTTCTACAGAGTGGGTTTCAGCTGGTCTATCTATTGGTTCTCCTAACTCTTTCCTACTCCTAAATGTGATGGCCTTAACTTTCTCTGTTGGCTATACTTCCATGTTGCTCGGAAGACTTCCCACTCTTTTTGTAGATAACACATTGGCAAGTTGTTCCACTTGAACCTCCAGGCTGAGAATAAAAGAGGCATGAGTCCTTGTTACTTGGTCAATTTTCCCTTCTAACCTCTTATGGGCCTCATCCATACTTATGAGCTTGTCCATGATCTTGTCCATGATCTTGTCCAGTTTGGAATCATAGTCATTGTATTTATCCTGTTAAAATCTATGTGACCCTCGATTTCTAAATTAAATCTCTGTATTGTTAGATCAATGAAAATTTGGGTAGTTATGCCACCCCGACTAGTATGTACTGGAATAAGGATTGTTGTCTCTATGACTAACTTATGCTCAATTAAAGTTAAATTGCTCCACGTTGTTGTTTTCCCTTAAGTAGCAATCAGCTATGATATAGCTCTCTTGTCTATATGACTCATATTTGTGCTACATTACTGTGAATGGAGAGGAAGAGGTGGCTTTTAAGCTATTCAATTGCTTAATTAGGTTCTTGATCTCAGCCTGCAATATTGTCATTGAATTTGCAGCAGCAATCATTCCTCCTGAGTCCCAAAAGGTTGACTGTTGTCTACTTTATTATGATGTCCAAAGACAATTAGTGTATTCCATGTCTTCTAACAAATCGTGTGCTGCTTCAACTATTTTCCTCATGAATGATCCTCCAGCAGCTGCGTCTATGGTGCTCCCCTGTGGGTAGATTAACTCCAGTGTAGAAGGTTTGCAATAGGATTTTGTTGGGTAGGTTATGATGAGGACAACTCATTTGCAACTCCTTATACTGCTCCCACGCTTCATATAAAGACTTCCCGTCATTTTGCTGAAAATTGATAATTTCCTTTATTTGTCTTGTTGTCTTGTTTAGAGGGAAATACTAATCTAGAAAAACTCGCACCAATTGCTTCCAAGTTGTAATGTTGGTTGGGTGGAGAGAATTCAACTACGCCTTGGCTTGATCCCTAAGTATAAAGGGAAAGAGCCTCATCCTAACAGCATCCTCTGACATCTCAATATATCCGAAGGTGTCGCAAATTTATAAGAAATTAACTAAATGAGCATTGGGATCCTTATTGGCTAACCCATTGAGAAATTGGCTAAATGAGCATTGAGATCCTTATTGGCTAACCCATAGAATTGCACTTTGGTTCGTAACATTTTAGCAGTGATGGTTTGATCTCGAACGTATTCACTTGCATAGGTAGTCGTGTAATCCCATGACGATGGGCATTGAGATGTGGCCTCATGACATCCATAAGGGTTCGTCGCTCTCTATAATGTATTTCCTCTACCATCGTTCTTTCCATCTCTTTTTAGCATTCAACTCTTGAGATTCCCCATTATTGTTTGGCGATATCCAATTTGATGTGTCATCTACTTTATGCCCAACTTCTCTCTCTCTCTCTTTTCACAAAAGGGTGAAAAAGCATTAGACCATAATAATTAAAATAATCTACGCCTCCTCAGCAACGGCACCAAAAACTTATTGAACAAGTTTTACAATTTATAAAACCCTCAATAACCTTAAGCGCACGAGTCTCGAATGTAGTATAAGAGGGGTCGATCCCACAGAAAGGGTGATTAATCTAATCCTATGTTATCTAAGGCTAAGAAAATTGAAATAACGGAAATAAAATTTCACAAGAAAAGTAAATTAGAGAAATTAACTGGCAAGAATTGTAATTAAGAAATTAATACAAAAAGAAATGAAATTTTGAGCAATACAAAAATACAATGGAAATAAATCAAGAGAAATTAAATAGTTATGAGAGAGAGGAATTTACCTATTATTAATGCTAACCTAGCCAATTATGTGTTATCGGGGTGTCAATTTTAGGCTATCGAAGGGTCGATTAATCACTCTCAAGTTATAATCGTTAAATCCTAAATTATAAACCCTAATCGAATTATGGAATTTGCAATCTCTTAATTTACAAATTACCCATAACCCTAATTAGATCGAAAGCTCCCTACTAACTACTGAGTCTTACACGGGATCTCTCTGTGTACAAAAACTGATATGATTGATTATGTGGTCAATTAAATCACCTAACTCTTATTAACTCGATTTAATCACCCTCTCAATTTACTATCGAAATATGCAAATACAATAATCAATCACAACACACATTCAAATAAATACAAATCAACTAGATTAACATTAAATCTAAGTAAAATCCCCGAAGGAAAAGTTAGAACATCGTTAACAACCCGAAATCCATAATCATACAACCCACCTCAACCTTACACATTAAATGAATAAAAAGGGAAATGGGGAGGAAATGAAACTTAAGTTGGATGATCCAGGAAGGCAGCGGCGTCGGGAGATCACCTACTCCGGGAAGTTTCGGCATTGGAACCCTCCTCTTCTTCCTCTCCTTCTTTTCTCTCTCTCTTCTTTCTCTCTCTCTTTAGGGTTTCCAAGAGTGGCTGAATGTAGAGCTCCTTTGTTTTATAGTCTTTTCCAATTAAGGTAACCCTAGTGTCTTTCCGGGTTTGAAATGTTTCTCAAAAATTCGAATCTGGAAGCGACCTTGAGTATGTCTCCACGCAGGCCACGATCGTGGCCAGTTTGTTTGGCTCTCTGTCACAATTGTGGCAGACTCCCCACGATTGTGGCCCTGTCCTCGAGCTTCTGTCACGATCGTGACATATTTGCCACTATCATGGCCCTGGGGTTATTGCCCGGGTCTGATTCGATTCTCCTCTGAATGCCCTGAAACACTAACAAACTCATCACAACACCTTTTATATATATATATATATATATATATATATAT
>JAOTBA010000204.1:26863531-26886169 GCA_025629845.1 Erythroxylum squamatum | reverse complement strand
TTTGACCAGGTCTTTAATCTTAGCTAATCTGTAACTTATTTGAATATTTGTTCAAAATAGGTTGTTGTATCCTATCTGTTTAGTTAGGATCTCTTTTGTAACTTGTATATATTCTTTACTCAATCAAATGACAATACAAGCTTTTCAATTCAATCTACTCCTTTCAAACCTTTTACTTGGCAATGGCTGTCGCAACCTTTTTCGCATGTTCACCATTTGGAACAATAGGTAGGGTCCTGAAGATGGCTTGGACAACGATCTTGAAGCAGAAATGGCGGATTTCATAATCAATGACAATACTGAATCAACATCACTTAAATACTGCTTCCCTGACGTTGTGGTTTCCTTGAGTTGTGATATTTTTGAGGCAGGAAACACAAACCTTTTTATGACAAGTGACCCTCCAAATCTTATAGATGGTGCAGGCATTCTAAGCAAGCCAGAAGATGGCGAGAATGATGAGTCGACAAATATGGGGTTAGGTGATACTAGGTTGTTACAACCTTCTATAGTAGTCAATGAGACCCAACTTTGAATGAATGTGGCCAATGATGATCCATCTAGAAGCTTATGTGAAGGACTCACACCAATGGCTATTCCTCCACAGTTGAAGAGTGTAAGTTGAGTAGCTAACATACATCCCGAAGGCAAGTTAGGGTCAAAGGCATGATTGAATTGTTCCAAGACATTAAAATCAGGTTGATTAAGGAAGGTGGAAAGGTGGCAATCAATGCGAGCTTCAACAAAATGAGCACCTTCATCATTACATTCGATTGATTCATCTTTGAGCCGACCTGCCAGTGGATAATAATGAACTAGAGTTTTAGAGATGGACTTTTGCAAGGAACGAGACCTTTTGAAGAAGAGTGATGAAAGGATTTGATCGTGATCTTTTGGGTTAGCATTGCAATGGTAGAAGAAGACTATAATGCCATACACAGGACGTAGACGTTTGTCCCAAATAGAAAGCTTGAAGTTTTGAAGATGTTTAGGAGTAGAAGATGATGGTTTGATTGCTTTTCTTGATATGATTTGAAGCTTCATCCTAGACATTGGGAGCTTAATTTATTTTTTTCACTTTTTTGTTAGTTTTCTTAACATCATTAGCTCTTCTCACCTTTCTTATACAGAAAAATGTTATCTTTTTTCTGTATATGATTTGATTACCAAACTAGATTAACTATTTTTTTATGAACACGAAGACTTAACGATAGGGATAATAAGTGATTAAGAGAAAGCAAAGGGTAAACCAACAAAATTAAGACAACCCTTTTCTTCATTATTTACGGCGACGGACCCGTACAAGTTTGTCAAATATAGTCCAAAAATATTCTGAGATGCTCTGGAGCTGAATTGCTTGCCTAAAGGTGGCAATGCATGTAACACTGTTGTCCGAGTCAACTTGAGTTTTGAATCGAAATTGACTCAGAAGATAGGCTCGGCTCAATTTGAATCAAACAAATTGAACTAGTTTAAACCAATTTGGATAAAACGACATTATTTTAATTATATTAAATAAAATAATATTATTTTAATCTTTGAGTTAATTACAATTGATATTATTTAGACTAATCTTGTCGCCAACCCTAACTCTAAGGGTAAGATATTATTTTAATCCTGTCGCCAACCCTAACTCTAAGGGTAAGATTACAAGAAGGGACAAATATATTTTGTCTTTCAATTGAATATTATTTAAGTTATTCAACTATTAATCCTTTTAATTCTATTTAAGTTCTTGAATTTTACTAATCACTTTATATTAAGATTTTAGTTAATGCTTTTAATAAAAATATAATGCACCATCATCAAAATTTTAAGTTAAAAATACAATTAAAAACAATGTATCTCTCTAACTTAATTAAAACCCACGTAGCATTAAGGTAGAGATTAGTAAAATTCAAGTATTAAATTAAATAATTTAAATTGAAGTTAGATATTGCAATCTTAACTCCAATCAAAACTAGTTAAACATGGTTAAATTAAGGTCCCTAATTATCCTTTAATATTTAGTAAAATCATAACATCTTCTTTTCTTTTACTTGCCCTACTTCCCTTTAAAGAGTCTTTAATGTGACCCTTTTGTTTGTCCAAAAGACTTAGAAAATCAAGTCAAGTGATGAATTCATGTGGATGTAACATGAAAAAAGCATGGAGAAAAATTAAAAGTAATTTAAGCCACAAGGTTTCAATGATTATACTTAAATTTAAAAAGTACCATTAGCAACTTCAGATGCTAATTACAGTGTACTGCTCTTACTTACATTAGAGTATAAACAAGTTTTTATTTGATGACATTATTAACTTTTTAAATAGGAGTTATTTGTGAATAAATTCGATATTAAATATTAATTTAGGTGTAAAAATTTTAAATTTTATTTGTAAATATTTTAAAAATCTTAAGCACACTCACATATGGAAAACGCACATGTGGTTTAAAATTACACAATGACATATCATTTTAGTGAACAGTGAAGCATCGACACCGTCTCCAAGGTCGGTAAAATTAAAAGTTTTAGACTGATCTTGAGGTACATATAGTAAATGCTAACTATTTTCAACTGCATGCATGCATTTATAATGGCAGGAACCAGTGAGGGAGAGGAGCCAGAAAGTAGGACCCGAAGGACTTTGCTTGCCCTCCATAGGACAAAGACATGCAAGCCCTATATAGAAAGGCATTCAACACTAGGAGCGGTGATGGGTAGGACAGGGCGGACCTGTTGCTATCCCAACTCATCTCAAGAATTGAGTCATTTGAAAATAAAGTTTTTCAATATAATAGATTAAATAAGATTTTTTAAATTTATAAAATTTATAAAATTAAATAATGTCAATTCTATTCCGAAAACAACCTCTTTATTATATAGAAATAAGACTATATACTATCAGACTTCTCCAAATCTCATTTCTATGTGAGACTTCAGTGGTGAGATAATGTCAATTCGACAGAAAATATTCAATCTTGATCAGTTAATTTCGAATCGGATTGAATAACATCAAACTCGGACCGAATAACTTCAAATTGGACAAGAATTCCACCGATGAAAGTAAAAGATAAAGGACACCAATAATATAGTTTCCAACTTTTGTCCTGCGTTGCAAGTTGGAAGATATGTTGTTACAAACAAAAAAAAAACAAAAACACACAGCTGTGATCCGCATCGTGTACAAGCCCCAGTACCACTTTGATCTTTAATTATCATGGTTTTAATCAATGGGTTGTTAGTTGTTACTCATTATGCTTCTCTTTGTTATCAAATTTTATCTCAACTAACCAAAATTTTAAATTAGAAAGTGCAAGATATCATTAATTATTATAAATTATGATTTAAAAAGTAAGATTAGGAGTAAAAGTAGCAAGATTTGTAATAATTTTAAGTTTTAAAATGATTTTTAAAATTTAAATATAAAATAGAATTCAAATTTTTGTGGCACATTCTGACCTGAAATTATTGACTAGAAAAAAGATACGATATATATCTTTGTTAGATAAAGTTCGATTACGTATCGAATTGTCCTAATTAAGAAAAGGAAAGCCAACTGGACACATTTACGTCCTTAATCTTAATGTTGAAATTTATATCATCCACCAAATAATATGTGCTTCTAAGACTATATCAATTAACAGCAGAATAGGAGCAACCCCATTTCTAGTACTATAAATTGGGAATTTGGGACTGCTTTGCACGAGCTTCTACTCTAATAACCTCCTAGCTCTCAAGAAATGGTCCAAGTTGAACCATTAACAGCATAATGCCTTTGCTTCAGTTTCTAAGAAAGACGACTCCTTTAGCTAAAACCTAATTCGTTTGTACTAAGAGCAATGAGCTTTATTTGACCCAAAAATTACATTCCCTAGAACAAAGTTAATTACAGAAACAAACAAAACTTACATAAGATAAAAGGAAACTAGAGATCGATCATTGGAGGTTACTGAAACTCAATTTACATTGCATCATCAAGACCTTAAAACAAATCCATGCCAGTAGCAGATTCAAGTTCAAGCAGCAAACTCGAAGGTATTACCCCTGAAAGGTTCTCCCACATCTGAGGAGGGATGAACACATCATCAAAACGGTCGAAACAGAAATCAAGTTTTTGAGGTTGTTCTCTATTAGGATCCAGTTCCACCACTCTAGGGACCTCTTGTGCATGCTCATGATAATGATGACCTTCATCGTCATCAACAGCAACAGTCGTCCTAGTACTCTTTGATGCATCCGGAACCGTCAGATGATGGCCACCACCAACACCGTCACAGCCATCCATCTTACTGGGGTCAGGCAATTCTGCATCTTGGCCTGTGAGTTCTTGCACCAAAGCCCTGAATTCTGAGGCACTGGTCTTGAACTTCATAGGGTTGGATATGTACACAACTTTCATAGGCTTTTTCTTGATTTTGGTCTTTCTGGTACTTGTTTTCCTGCCCTTAACTATGTTGTTGTCCATGAATATGTGTAAGAGACAGACAAGGTAGTCTGAAATTCAGAGAAAGAGGAAGTTGGTGTGATTGTCACAGAGATTGGTGGGTTAATAGAAAGAGAGGAGGTGACGATGATGACGATGATATAGAGGCTGTTTCGTGGAAATGGGAGGGAAGTGACAGAGGATAAGGGAGAACGTACGGAACATGAAACAAAGGCAAAGAGTTTTTTGTTTTAGAATAAAAGGAAACAGAACAGGAAATTAAAATAAGAGAAATATTCATCCCAAGCGCAAACCAAAGAGAGTAGCTTCCAACCCCAACAATGTCCCTACTCGCTAGATACATGAAACCTTCTTTTCATCATTTGAACATTTGGACCGAATTATAATTTGAATTGATTAATTTAGACTTTTGAATAACCTATAATCTTAGTTGGACACGAAACTTTCTTTCCATCATCTGATCCAATTATAATTTGAATTGATTAATTTAGAATTTTATCCCTTGAACTCAAGTCGGGTTAAATCGAATTTAGGTTGATTTATCAGTTCTATTTAACGGTTAGTTTTTAGATTTATTGAAAATTCTATATCAAGAGAAATTGGTGATGAGATTTTTTTTAATCTAATACTTTTCTCTTAAAATCGGTTATTAAAGGATTGACCTTATTCAACCGGTTAAACAGTTAAAACCTTTAATTGACTAATTTTTTAGTTTAATTTTTAACTTCTCACTTTAATTTACTTTAATAACTCTTATTATTAAAAATCGATCAGTTTATTAAATAATTGGTCAATTTTCATGAGCTAATTGATTTTTATAAACCAAATAAACTAATTATTTTTATTTAATAATCTTATTTTTTAATTAAACTTCAAATTTTTTGATAAATAAAGACAGTCTTCTTCAATAATATTTCAAATTCTTTAATTTTATTCAATCTTTAATTAATTTTATAACGGTCTAATACTATATGAACTTTTTAAACCTTAAACCTCTTATCTTACTAGTTTAATTTTCGATCTAGTTTTTAAAACATTACCTAAAATACAATAAATGTGTAAAAAATGATAGGAGAATGAGTTATACTAAAATAAAATAAATTTGTAAGAAATTAATGTTTTATTAGAATAAAGTATTTAGATTTGTAACTAGTTATCTTAATTACTTTCAACTTATTTTATAGTGTAAATAAAAATATTAAAATAAATTCAAAGATATAATTTTAAGAATTTGATTAAAAATTATTAACTTTATCTTAATTGATAATAAGATGATATAATACTAATGGACCTTGTTTTAATGAAGAAGTTTAAATTATATCCCTTTATTATAGTGATAGAGATCAAATATTAAGTATAAAAAATATTATGAATTAAAGAATAACTTGATTCTTTATTTTAATTAAAACTACATACGATTTAAATCGGATTTTATTATTGTACATAATTTTCATTAGAAATTATTATTAATATGGTTTGTTTTACTTATATTCACTCTTGATATCTTAATTGACAGAGAAAAAAAATTCCCATTGATTCCAATTGAAAATGTAAAAAAGATTAAATTTTTTTTAAAAATGAGAAGGAAATCTAAAGAGGAGATAAAGATTGGGATAATTAATCTTTTTAAGAGCGTGTGATCCACGCACACAAGAAACAAGTGAAAGAAGCAAATAAAAGCATAGCCATCAGTGGATCATAAATTCCACAGCAACTTTGTCTCGGTGACGTCATAAATATTTATGACGTCATCTTCCGAAGTCTCACTCAGATTGCTGAGCCCAGCCTAGGTTTGGCCGGACTATCGCATAGGCTTAAGTACGTTCATCCAGATTCAATGAATTGAGTTAATTTTTTAAGATTTTGAATTAATTTAAAAAATCCATTTTAAATCTAAATTAAATGTTGTACTCAAAATAATGTTTTAGTTTAATTTATTAAAATAATATTATCTTATATTTACATTTTAACAATTTAAAACTAAAATATTATTTCAAGAAGTAAAATTAAAAAAAAAACGTAACCATTATACGATGCTCCTAATCTTGTGAGAACCTGAAAAGGGTCATAATATACGTATTATTCCTTTGTATTTTTATATAAAAAAATTGTCCTCAAGAAGCAGACGAGGTACATTTTATTTTTGTTTTCATCATTATAAGAAACATTTTCAACTATATCCCACTTTATGTGATATTTTAAATGGGTTGTAGAGACTCCTCTAATTGCTTTCACATATTGAAAATCTAGAATTATAATTTTTTAAGTATTAATTTCAAATATTAAAAGTTAGATTTATTATAATGTAACAAATTTTAATAACTCTAATTAAATTTATCACTTAAATTTAAATTATTTATTTATTAAATAATTTATTACAATCGTAAAATTTATAAATTATTATAAATATTGCATTTAAAAAGTCAAATTATTAATTGTTAAAAAAAGTCAATTACACTATTTTTACTTCCATACTAAATGTATTACTCCGGGGAAGTTTATTATTACTTACCATTTTAAGTAAATCATGTTGAGCAATCATGAGCCATGACTTTGAATTAACAAGCTCAATTGTACACATTTGTTCACACTAAAGGTCAAATTTTGTAGCCACCCCTCTTATTAGTCCTCAAAAAACTAGAAGCTTTTAGGGATTGATTCCACAATTGATGGGTTGAATTTTGCATGATCATCATCTAGAAGCAAAACCAATTTCAAAGAATCTAGATGGTGGAAAAATCCGTAACATTGTTGCTCAAGGCATAGGATGATAGGAAGATATTCCTTAAAAAGCTCCACCTTTTGTTTAGACTGTGGATTCATTTCTTGCACGTGGTTTGACTTTAATGATTCTGGAAAGTGTGTCCCAGTTACGCAACTCGTGAGGAAGCTGGCACTTGAGACCACACAAATGAGATATTTACTGGATAGAGTCGAGGACAATAGCTTGTCAAATCAACAACATTTAGTCATTTCAAAAGCTTTACTCTTTCTTGAATCAACCTCGCTACCGGTGAGAAGTGATTAACAAACTGTTAATCAATGATTAGTGGCATAATTCGTGAAGTAAAAACATTTTGAGCACACGGAGTTAAAATTCTCGTCTTCATGTGAGCAAAAAAAGGAGAACGTAAACTACTCGTTTATTCGGCTGTTTAAAATTTAAGATTAGAGTTTTTCCTTTTGTAAGAAAAGTTATCCGATTCGAATAGATATTAATTTAAACGTAGATAGTTTAAAAGTATCTTTTTATAATTAAAATCTTCCTAAAATATCTCATTAAAAAAAAGAAATGTAAATTTTCAGGTTTTAATTGTCCAGATCTCAACTTTTGTAAACCATGCGCATTCGTCTAAGTTATTACGGTGACTTCACTATTTAGTGATAACATATTGAAAACTTTTATATTTTGACCTTTTTGTTTTAATTTTTAATTTTAAAATCTATTAACAAAAACAATAATTTTAGCGAAAATTTCGCTAAAATGCGAAATTTGAGAAGATCTAATAATACGCAACTTTACTCTTATTTAATAAAGAGACTATTTTTTATCACTTACTAATACAGTATTATTTATTTATCATGTAAATTATTATCATATTTTGTTAATTTTCATATAATTTTTAATTTAAGTAATAAAATACTAAAAATAAAATAGAAAAACATATGTGATAATTAAATAATTTTTTAAGTACCCTTTATGGTTTTTGATGTATTAAAACATATTATTTACTCTTTAACTTGCATTACTTTTTTATTGTCACATTTGCATGTGGGTCTATCGAAAATAGCCTCTCTATTATGTAGGGGTAAGGCTGCGTACTATCAGACCTCCCCAAATCTCGCTTTATTGCAGGACTTCAGACTCGATGTGATGATGATATATTAAAACATATTAGTTAATTTTATATTTATTAACTAACATGTTTATTAACTAGTATGATTTAATACATCAAAAACCATAAAGGGCACTTGAATGTATAACAATATGTAACAAAGAATGTAGGAAATAAGAGAAAAAGGAGAGCAGGACGATGAGTTTTGCTTAAGGAGTAGCTAAGCTACAGTTGTAAAGAAAATATCTATATCAACCCAACTGCCTTTCAAACCAAGCAATAAATTATACATACATCAATGCTAAAGTGTGGCTGAAGCAAAGGGAAGCATTATCTTCATGATAGGCAGTAGCTTGACAAATACTATTTTTTGTTCTAGTAATTGAACGACCTTATCATATGAATAATTTAGACTGAGTTTGGGTTCCATTTTTCTTAATCCAAATATTGTGTCATTTTGATATTTAATTAAGTCGATTTCGAGCTTAATTAAATTATTTTTCTTAATTTAAATCTAAAATTAAGTTTGGTTGGGCCGACTGCGCTAGGCCCAGGCCCATCTTCACATGACCACGGCTCGTCCGGCCCATCAGGAGTTAGACTCCCATGCAAACGCAAAGATCTACGTAAACCTAGCATCCATAGCGTATATAAGGTACTATTCTACCGTAATTCAGGTATGAGACGATAACCCTAGCCATTCGTCTACAATTTTAACTACCAAAACCTCTCACAAATACTGACTTGAGCGTCAGAGGGGCCTCCCGGGAAACAACTCTCGGCCCGCCGTTGTCTGTTTTGCAGGTATCTCACAGCCAGAATCGCACAGACCATGGATCAGAACAACGACGTTCAACCTCAGCAGAATCCGGCTGAACCACTACTTATTGATGGTGTGCCAGAAGTCTCGAGGAAACATCCCATATGGCAAGTTTATCCAAAGGCCTATGTATTCCTGTCCCCATAAACTCTTGATCGTAAAGACCCATTATCTTAGAAAAATCCATATAACTCATCCTGATCATCTCCCTCGATATACTGAACTGAATCATGCTCAGTCAGTCCCAATCATGATGGCCTTTTTAACGAAGAATATGTAGGGCACCTTGAGCGTAAGCTCCCAGTATGATGGCTCCATGATTTCGAAGAAACAAGACCATGAACCAACACTTATTAAGTATCGAACCTACTGGTCTAAGTTGATCTACTTTAGCACCTCCCAATCGATGCATCTACCGGTCCTAAACCTCTTCTCCTTGAGCCTCTAATATTGCTCCTCGTGTCGCGTCACTCTTGTAGATATACTATTGTTTCTCGCGACTATAGTTGGTAAGCTCTACTCGGGTCTCTAGATCATCTTTCTCCCCTCTACCTTTTCCCAGGCACCTCCTTCGCTCTATTGTCTTATCATTATACCTGAAACTAAATTAAATGTGAGAAAATAATACATAAAAATACAAACAAAAACTTTTTCCCACACTTGGATCGTATGCTCACTACATTGTGGAATTATGAAATAACAAAATTGAAAATAAAAAAATAAAGTAATAAAAACAAAATAAAATCAAATAATTATAAACTTAAACAAATGATGAGATTGATAACAAAATTAAAACCTACAATCTACCAATAAAATTAATCTAAAAATGTAATTACTAAAGCAAATCCTAAAATTAGAAATTCAGTTATATTATCTAAAAATAAACCTATACTAAATAAAATTAACACTTACTTTTTGCAAAATACAAAATTGGCTTGAAATTAAAGTAGAAATCAACATCTAATTACTAGAAAAATAACAAATTTGTTCTAATTTAACAAACATTAAGACAATTCAACATTTAGTGAGCAAAATCGCATACCTCAAATTAAATCTCATACAATTATCATGCAATTCATTGAATTAATAAAAAATTCTAATTGAAAATGAAATGCAAAAATAGATGAAATCACATTAATTGGTAAAGACACTCTAACCCTAACATTTTGGGGATGAAAATCCTTAAAAATTGACAAAATACCTAAAATTTTGAGTGAAAATCAAGTAGAATGTATGCACATGATTGCGTCAACTACAAAAATTCTTTAAAAACCTTGAAAAATGTTCATTCAAAGTTACAAAATTCAACACACATACTATAATACAAAAAATTTGCACAATCAAATGAGGAACTCTATATCCTTACATAAAACACACACAAAATCAACAAAACCGTATGTTAACACTAAATGGAAACAAAATGAAATAAAAATGAAATCTATAATAATTCTTAGGTTGTGTCCCAAGTAGCACTTGTTTATTGTCTTCAGCTCGATGTATCCTTCATATTCAAGGCGGCTTATAAAGATTGAGTTTTAATTGTCTAATCGTTGATTCCGTAACCTCTAAATAAGCTACCTTTTTTTTTCTCCTTTTGTCGCATTTTCCATTTTGTTTACTATCTTGAGCTTGTAAAAGCTCCAGTGGACCTCTAAATAAAGAGTCCTACAAAATACCCAAAAGTGAATCATTGCACAATTCACTAGATTCATCAACATCAATAAGTTCAAGGGAGTGATTCATGACATCAGATATTTTTAATACAACATCTTCGTCCCCTGTCTTTAGTATTAACTTGCCCTCATCAACATCGATAATCGACTTACTAGTAGCTGAAAAGTGTTGAATAAGCACTAGAAGTACCTTTATATTTTTCTCTATGTCAAGAATCATAATGCCTATAGGGAAGATAAACTTATCAACCTTAATAAGAATATTTGCTTACTGCAAACTTATCCTAGTGGGTTTTGGTTTACCTAATCTCAGTTTCTTAAATAAAAAGTAAGGTATCGTATTAATAATGGCCCCTAGGTTGGCTAAAGCCTTTTCTATTTTTAAGCTACCAATTCGATAAAGGATAGTAAAACTACTTGGATTTTTAAGCTTCTCTGGTACCTTACTTTATAGAATTACTGAGCACCTTCTCAGCTTTATAATTGCCAACTCCTTTAACTTCCTCTTTTTTGCTAGTAGCTCCTTTAAGAATTATGAATACTATAGCATCTGCACAAGAGTTTCAATAAGGGTTAAGTTAATCTAAAGTGCTCAAAAAGGGGTAAGTTAATTTGAAGTTGCTTAAACAGTTTAAAGAACTTACTAAACTGCTTATCCATTAGATCTTTCTTCACTTTAGTATGATAAAGGATGGAAGGTCGAAATTCCTTGACTTTTCTAAGGTGTCTTCACGTTCAGGTTTCTCTTAACTCCTGGTGTTACTCTCTTTCTTCTTTTGGGGTTCTTTTTCATCTTATAACTCTTTTATACTCCTAAAGGTGACTGTCATGATGTGTTCTTTAGGATTTTCCTTGGATGTACTCGACAAACTCCCTTGTGGTCTTTTAAATTATAATTTTGTAAGCTGCCTAACCTGAATTTCCAAGTTATATATAAAAGCCTCTGTTTTTTTATGTCTTGCATCCGACTCTTGAACAAGTATGGATGTCAAGTCTTTTAGATTCAGCTTCTTAGCCTGAGGTGGATGTTGTTGAAACCTAGTAGAGCTTTAACCTGGTTTGCAAACTACGCAACTACATCTACTTCATATACTCCCTTTGACTTGTTAAGCCTTGCTCGAGAAGAGCACCACTGAGAATTATTCATTGTCATGTCTTCAATAAGGCCATGGGCTACTTCTAATGTCTTATTATTCAGAGCACCCCTAGTAACTGCATCTATCATCTAGCTCGTAGTCTGATTTAGCCCATTGTAACATGTCTAGATTTGCATCCGTAATGGTAAACTAAGATGTGGTTATTTTCTCGTCATTTCCTTGAACCTCTCTCATGTGTCGTATAATGTCTCTAAGTCAACCTAGGAATATGAGGAGATGTCATTCCTCAGTTTGGCAATCTTTAAAAGGTCTAGATTTGCATCCGTAATGGTAGACCATGATATGGGCATTTCCTCATCATTTCCTCGAACCTCTCTCATGTGTCATATAATGTCTCTAAGTCAACCTAGGACTATGAGGAGATGTCATTCCTCAGTTTGACAATCTTTAAAAGGTCTAGATTTGCTTCTGTAATGGTAGACCATGAATTTACTCATCATTTCCTTGAACCTCTCTCATGTGTCATATATTGTCTCTAAGTCAACCTAGGAATATGAGGAGATGTCATTCCTCAGTTTGACAATCTCTACTACTGAGAAGCATTTCAGAAGAAACTTCTACTTTTTAGTCCCATGTAGTAAGTGATGATCTAGGCAATAAATTTAACTATTACTTAGCCCTACTCTTTAATGAAAACAAGAATAATCTCAATCTTATTGCCAAAATTGACTATAATGTTGTCACAAATCTCTAGAAAGTTTGAGATATGTGCGTTGGGGTCCTCATCTCGTAGTCCATCAAATTAAATGGAGTATTGCATCATCTGAATGATACTTGGTTTAATCTCAAAATTGTTGGCATTAATAGTCTGTTTCATAATGCTGGACTTTGCTCCCTTCAAGTCTGGTCTAGCGTAATTAAACATAGTTCTTGGTTAGTCTGTCATGGTTCTTGATTCTTTGGTATCAATCTAACCTTCCCAGTCCTCTATCTGCAGTTCTAACTCACAGTCTCTAAGTCATGTTTTGCAGAGATTTCTTTGAGCTATTTTCTCATTCTCTGGATCTTTGTCTGCTAAGTTCAATAAATTACCTCGGGTCATAAACTAACCCCAAGATCTGTAAAAAAAGAGCTATGTTTCCTCGGCATTTTTGATCCAGGAACATTCACTTCACCATGTCTGGGTTATTTGTGGATTCTATGGTTATATTCTGCTGATATAGGGGTTATCAGTTTGAGTTTAATTGTAGTTGATTTTTCCTACAGTGCAATTAGCAGATAATACAACAAATGAATGGATATAAAGTTGGTAAGATCACCACTTCGAACTGGGCAAAAACTAAGCGGACAAATCTGCCCAGCATCTAGCTGAAGTCAGTCTAGTGTGTAGTTATTATGCCTTCCCTCCTGATGTTAGTTTGGTATCAAATTCTGATCATAACTCCAAAATTGTTTATAAAACTATCAATCTTTTGTTAGATGTTTCAGTAAAATTCACGTTAGTAAATGTTTTTGAAACTAGAATTGCCAAAGGTGCATATCAATTAACAAATCAATTGCATCATTTCATATATAGTGACTATAATTTCAAGGTACATCCAACTCTAAGTAACAACCCTCAAAGAACTACATTGGACAATGGTAATGAGCTACAAAAGAATTTGTTCAATACATAAAGAATGAAAGAATAAACATAAGCTGACTCCAAATTCTAGGGATCTTGCAAAGAACTGTATAAGTATGAGACTAATGTATTCAGAACAAAAGAATGAAAGAATGTAGTAAGAAAAAGAAGCTTCTGCCGCCAGCACATCAGCTTGCCTGAGAAAAAGAGGATGAGCTCCCTGCGACATCTGTAGGCGCCCACGCTGAGATTGTATATAGAGATTGATCTAACCATCTTAGTGAAAGTCCTTCGTTGTCACCTTGTTTACTCACACTGTAATTCTCACAGGAATACATTTTCAACAGCATTTGGCTCTGAAGCAATTCCCTCTCACTAATTACAATGTTCCTATATCCACTTTGCTCCATCAATTGCTTCCATGTCTCATAATTCTCATGCCTTTCAACCCTGTCACTCCCTTCACAAGCAACTATGTTCCTGATTTCCCGTCCAAACATCTCCTCTATTTTGATCCTAGCTGAGCTTTCCAACGGAAGGCTAGAATCTATGGAGTCAAATATGGCAGAGTAGTATTTCAAGGAATTGCATACTCTTGTTTCTAAATCAAGCCCATTGTGCTCAGCTTCTTGCTCTGCCATAACTACTATCACAGGGTTTGTGCTTCGGATAAGTCCCAATAAATCCCTCAGTGCACCTCCACTTGAGTCATAAAGAGTCTTATGCATTTGGAAGATACAATTAATGGCCACACTTTCTCCTTCTTTCACATGAAGCATCCACAGCCTGACATCTTCTAGCCTGTCCACTACGGGATGAAACTCGAAAGGTAGGTTCAATGCCCCGGCAAACCTAGCAAGCCTATCTCCTGTCTCGTTCAATTCTTGCTTGGACTCACCTATACCCGTGATTCTGACATGGCTCGGAGGATTGGCCCTTAAGGCCAGACTCTGAAACAAGCTAGGCCATTGAAGCCCTTGCTTGATGTCAAAGTCTATAATGTGAACCCTATCTTTCCCTTCAAAGGCTCTCAACAACATCTCATTTGCTGTGAAATGAAGAAACTTGGGAATCGGGCTTACCTGATTCAGAAGCCTCAATGCAGTCCCAGAATCATCATCAACTCTATCAAATTCCCGAGGCGTGGTGATATGAAATATTTGAGGCCAAAACCTTGTAACTCGAAGAGCCAATGCCTCGGTGTAATAAGATGTAAGACGGCTAAAAGAAGACCCCCTTGGAGAAGCAAGCTCCCCCAGTTTCGAGATAAAATGATTGATCCCCGTAAAATTCCTGTTCCCAATTGCTTCAACACAGTCTGCGAGTAAACTTAGTAGCTCAAACCCGTTGTCCTCTCCTTGGTGACCCTCCTGCTGTTCGGCCTCCACAGAACCTCCTTGTCGCTGAGGATGACTTCTAGAGCCATTACCAACCTCCAGCTCCACAACATTCTCACTCAGCCGAAGGCCTAAGCTATGACTCTCTGATGAAGCACTTGAACCTGAGGCTTCCAGTACTGGCCTCTGGCTACTCTCTCCACCTTTATCACCAAGGTCAGTGATCTCAGTTACGACAGAATCCACCCATGGATTGTTAGACAATGGTAATGGCGGTGAGATCACTTCACTTGGCACAAAACAGACCCTTTCCTCATCTCCTGAGCATGTCAATGAGAAAGGAACTTGGACTGGGTTTAGGCCTCTAGGAACCTCAAAACTCGATTGAAACCAGAAACTGCCATTCCCCAACAACCTATCACCACCTTCATGTTCGCTGCTCCTTTTTCTTTTAACCCTACTAGTGCAATATTCGTCAACCGTCCCCTGCTCGGCAAACCTCTTTAAGCTCTTACCTTTCTCCCAAAACTCATCTTTCATCGATTGAGTGCTTGTTTCCAGTGGTGGAAGGCGGACATGCTGCTTGATAGAGCAATTGCTGGTCTTGGATTCAACTGGCTTGTCCACAGAGAGGCCAACAGAAACAGGCCTAATAGGCTGTGAACGTGAGGACTCTTTGCGTGAGAAAGTAAACGGCAAGTCTAATCTCTGCGCGCTCATCGAAGGTAGCTGAAAATGGCAAGCTTGGAACTGTGCTGGTGACTCACTTCTCAATCTATGCCTAGGTGACAGCAGTGTTGAACTAGAACACCCAGCCAACATCCTCTATACCTTCAAATTCTTCTTTTTCTTTCAGTATTTCTTTTCGCGATTCACCCACCCTGTTTCCTGATTATTTTTCTTCCTATCTCTCTTTGTTTCTACAGAATGAAGTTCTAATTTATGAAAACTATGATTTGTTCTGTGTATATCCTATGTATACGAGATAACTCTGCATGTACACGAAATTAGATGCACGTAAGAGAGACAAGACTAATGTGAGTGTGTGAATTTTCTTTTATAAGGAATAGATGGAAACAACAGGAATCCGATGAATGATGACAAAAAAATAAAATAAATAAAACTCAAACAGAAATTTTGTGAAGTTTATGTGTTCCTATAGAAATGCTTAGTATGGACTATAATGAACGTAAGAATTTGCTGACTCCCCACCCCAAAACAATGAAAGAATTCCAAAACCAACGAATTAAGTACCTAGAAGAAAAGAATCATCGGACTCCAAATCGTTCAGCGCAAGCTCATTGTGAAAAAGCTGCAAACTTTCTCACACTCCATGAAGGGAAATGCAAAAACTTAGTCGCACAAGTTGGTGACCGAAATCATCAGCAATCTTTCGACCCAGATCAGCATTTGAAGGTTTCACCAAGTCCATGGGAGCTAAAAACGAAGAAACTAAGAAACGAAAGCAAACCCAGAAATCCCCTCTCTATAAACACATGCACGAACAAGTGATCAATCAACATAGACACACAGCAATGACAATCCAAAGAAAGAAAGAAACCATCAACCGTGCTAGAGTTGTGTTTTTATATTATTAAGCCTTTTGGTTCTTTCCTTTCCCTCTCTCCCTCTCTCTCTCTCTCTCTCGCTCTCCTAGTACTCCTACTACTGTACTAAAGACTCTACTAGTATAAACCTCCATTGCTGTCTCTGTCACTGCTTTTTCCTACTTTGTATACCCATTTGGTTTTACCGGCACTAGGCAAAAAAAAATGATGGCCGTGAAAAGTGGATTCCAGAAGAGTAAGGAAAAGCGGACGTCCTCGCCCTTTGATGTTGATCAGATGGTAGTGAAAGCAAGTCTAGATTACCGTTGGGAAATGTCGGAGAATATGACCGTTGGAATCGGTGTACGGACAGGGATTTTATTCCGCTTCTTCACGTGCCACGTAGAGATCACGTGCCTGTCCCCTAGAGGCCCTTCTATTTTACCGTTGCTCTTCCTTAAGGATATTAAGACACGTGGCGAACAATCAGCCGCCAGGTGATGTCTAATAATGTAATCAAACCTTTAGCATGACTTTGGACAGTCGGGTCCAGTTTCGCTTGAGTTTGTGGTCAACTTGCCAGTGTAACCCACGATGGAGGCCTTACAGCTCATAAACACTTGTGTGCTTGTTCTTTCTAATGTTTGCCATTGGCACTTTCACCTATACATTGTTCTGCTTAGGGAATGTTGCGCAACCTAGATAAATGCCGATGGCACCACAAAAGTGAAAAAAAAAAGGTAGGGTAGATTTACATGGCAGGTTGAATAGATACCAAAAAAGCTTATCGGGTAAAAAGGTTCATAAACTGTTCACTCGCAGAGCATTTTGTTTTTCTCTTAAACCAACTCGTTCAAGAGCCCCATGACACCTACCGCTAATTTCAAACGTTTCCACCTGCATAAATGTATCATGATCTTTGTTGTTCTGAGTGAAACACCTGACAGGTTACGCATCATACACACTGGACAAAGTTGCTTTCCAGGATGGACCATCTACAGTTCCTATTTATGAGTGTCAATGCAAAATACAGCTTGCTAGAAGTTGGTATTACCGTATTATCATCACCAACCCAGGATTCCATACCAACATACATAGCCCAAAAGCTCAAGTCCGGATAATAATAGCTCCACGGGAAGGCGAGGTAAAGCACGGAATTGCTAGCAGAGCAGTTCCAACAACTTACCGTTACGCCTTACCCTTCAAACGGAATACAGTAAAAGGTAACGTAAGGAGTAACAAAGACAAGTCACGTCACAAGATTGAAAGTCCTATTCATCTATGGATCAAGAATGAATAGCAAGATATGTACATAAAAAACCATTTCTCACAAACAGTCTCAGCCCAACGCCTGACACAAATTCCAACAACAATTCCATATCCCCAGTGTAACAGTAAAATTTTCACATATCCGTATATAGAACAATTTGTTGAGACAGCATCAACTGAAACAGAATACCAGAGTGTAACATGTATGACCTTATATTAAAGTAGACTTCAATAACTCCTAAATGTCTGTAATATATAGCTGATTCCTACATCTACTCCAAAAACAAGGCTTCTTGTTTGCTTGTCAGACCAAGTTCCTTTCGTGTCAGTCCACTCTGTCCATCACTGAAAGCACGCCTTGGATATGGTCTCACCTGTTACATGACATAAAAGTTTCCAAATCAGATTACTGAAGCTTGGTCATTCACCTCAATCAAGATTTCTTCAAAACCTCTTTGTGAATTTATGGATAATGAAAAATCATTTTCATTCTAGCAAAAGGTAATAAAATGATCAGAGAATGTCCGCAATAACAAGGGTCAGGAGTCTATTGGGAAAATTAAGAAATTTGAGAAAAAGAAATTACCAATCCCTAAGGCCCAGGCTTTACGAGTCTACCAATATATATGAAGTTACAAAGGGACTGCAAAGCCACCCAAAGTACCTTGAGAGACAAGAGAGCAAAAGGAGAACTGCCAAAGCAAGTTATTTTCTTTACCATAACTTAACAAAACTAAAGAACACAAGACCGAATTTTGTGTAAAGCTTGCATACCCAAAATTATAGGCTCTGCCTTCAATATATAGAATATGTAAAAAATGATCAAATCCCGTAAATTTAGGTACATCAAATAATATTCCCTAATTATCCTAGAATATTCTAATCTAAAGATGGTATGTAATTACAAAGAATATTACAGTGATACTATAAAATCTAGACAATATTATAGCGATATTATAGAATCTGAATAGAGATCATTGACACCCTCTCCCCCCCCTCCCCTCTCAAATTGATGCTGGTGAATCAATCAGCATCAATTTGCTAACAAAGAATTGATGTCGAGCACGAGTGAGAGGTTTAGTGAGAATATCATCAATCTAACAATCTGTAGAGATATGAGGAAGACTAATAGAACCATTGTCAAACGCTTCACAGATTGAATGGCAGTCCACCTCAAGATGATCCCCATTAGCTGTCTAAATTTTCAAGTTGCCATCGTATTTTTTGATATTAGTAAGATCATCAAAAGAAGGGGTCATGTGATTCGAAGCTACCGAGTCAAAAAGCCCAAGTTTTAGATAGATATTTATTTTTACCAGTAAGGCCAAGAGCAAAGAGAGCTTAAATAATCATCTGCGGAATATTCTCTTGAGTAATAGATGAGGCTGATGGTTGTGGAGAAGTAGGAGTAGCAATAATAGCAGGACAGTCAGTCACATCACTGATAGTAGAAGTATGAAAAGCACAAGAATTGCGCTTTTGAGGACGCTTCCGACATTCTGAAATAATATGTCCCTTAATATTGCAGTAGTTACAGAATTTCTGAGAACATTGATTTGCAATATGGCCAAAAGCTTTGCAACTATAACATTGTGTGTTGGACATATCACGAACTCGTTGTTTTCCTTGAGCCGCATGCACAACATTGAGAACATTAGAACTCCTATGTTGTTCCAAAGTAGCTTGAGTTAACTGGCGTTGCTCCACTCTAAGAAGTTCATTCAAACAAATATCCAATGATGGAGAAGGACTCCGTTACAGTAAATTATAACGTACAGATTCAACTCAGGCTAGAATTTCATCAAGAATTGATCCCTCTTACTAATCTGGTGGAGAGCTTGAACATCTTCTAAAGAGGTTGCAGAAATAGAAGCATACACAATTTCTGTAAATTCAGTCCATAACGTGATTAAACCAGTATAATATTCCTTAACAGATAGATTCCCTTGGGTATAATTAGAAATATCATACTCTAACTAAAAAAGCCTAGCTATGTTTTTCTGGTCATAAACTTTCTTGAGATAATCCCACATACCTTTAGCTGTCTTATAAAGTCGTAGATTGACAGCAATTGTTGGGACCCCGCCCTTGTGAGTCATGTGCTGACGTCCTACGTGACATCTAGGCGCGTATCCCACAAGGTTGGTGTGCCCACACCAAGCCGAACCTAAAAAAAAACGATCTCATCTCACTTACTTCCGAACAGATTTTGGGATAGCTCATAAAGAAATTTCAATAAGACTTCTTCACAACATTTGTTCCTTAATGCCTTAAGTTTCTAACGACACCAAAAATGCTCAATTTAGTTTAGAAACAAAGAAGTATTGGCCAAAACACTTTCGGGCTAAAATTAAACCTAGATTGAAAACTACACCCAAATTTACTCCCGAAATTGAAAGTCTTAAAGCCTAAATTAAAATTCGATTCCTTTAGATAAGTTGTAGCTTCATGTCTCTAGTTTGTTTAGCAACAAGAATCAACTCAATTGGAGATCTACAGATCAAGATATCGCCAAAATACTGAAGTCTGTTCAGAAAAATATCCAACTCATACTCTTTTAACCGATCATCTCACTTTGATTCAATCCATATTTTTCAAATTAATATCAAAGGATGTAAATTTTTCTATGGAGGGGTAGAGAAATGTCTTATGAATCCAACGCTTCAAAAATCGGGTCAATCGGAGGTCAAATGAAAAAGTTATGGCCAAATGAGTGGAGAGAGGTAGGAATCGGGGAAGGGAAACAAAATTGGCCGCATCGCAAGTGCGACGCGGCATGCCCGGGGTGTGCCTGAGCGCACCGCGAGCGCCTCGCGCTCGTGAGGGGAACGCGTGAGACGCGCGCTCGCCCTCTCGAGGGCCAGCCACCCGAAATGATACAATCTGACACCCTAACTTCCAAAATTCATAACTTCTTACTCAGAACTCCAAAATTTGTAAATATGGTATCAATGGAAAGCTAAAAGGAAGTTCTACAATTTCCATGAAGGACTTAAAAATCAATTCAGCCTTTAAAGGAGTCAAAATCCACCTTAAAGTGGTTGTCTGATCAATGTCACCCTAAACAACAATAACACTTCTAAACATCATAACTTTCCACTCCATTCTCCAAAAATGTCATACTTTATATCAACGAAAAGATAAAAAGACAATCTACAACTTTCATGAAGACCCGAAGAACAATTCCAACTCTATGAGGGTCAAAAATTTATTCAAAGTTTCTATCCCGAAATGTGCCATTTTTGACAGCACCTGCACCCCACTTCAACATTTCACATCTTTCAACTCCCACATCCAAAAATAGCACATTATACATCGTTGGAAAGCTATGAAATTCCTCTATAACTTTCAAGAAGGCTACTTGATCCATTTCAATCCATATCAGTCCAGAATTTGCCTCAAAACACAGCATACACAAACTTACCCTTATGGACATTTACAAAAACAATGCAAAGTCATATTTGAAACAAGCATTGGCAAAACACAATGAAACTTGAATATCTTTCATTAACATCAAAATATATATTCTTACAAAGCTTTAGTGGGCATTTTTAGCTCCAATACATTAAAGTCTTGAAAATTCAAATTTCAAAGAAACTAAATGAACAGTGATTTTGCTCCAAAAATGCAACTAAAGCTTTGTTTACAAAATATAGCTTCAAATCAAAAATCAATGGGAGTGATGCCTTGACCCCGGTTCGGTCACTCATTTTCTTGCTCATCGTCTGTGGATGGGAGGAAAGAAGGGGGTGAGCTCGACGGCTCGTGAGTAACACATTTATAACCAAGAACAAGCCAAAAATCCTTGGATCATTTATTTCTGTTAATGTCATTATTTTCTATCTTTTTGTGTGTTAATTTTCTTTATTCTTGAGGTTTGAAGTTATACTTAATAGGAATTAATCTTGTTTTATGTCAAGGTGTATTTTGGAACTAAACAAAAAGAACTGCAACAATTTTGGGATAAAAAGAGCTGAGCTAGACGTTGAACCTAATTAAACATGGCCTCGTGCAACAACCAGAAACTTAAAATGCATAAGCAATAAGTAGCCCAAAACGTTGGCGATGGGGGACAAAATCAAGAGAGGGAAGATGTGGACAAGAGAGGGAGACTTGGGAATTAAAAAAAAAGAAAATCATGCAACAATACAGGAGGTAACGCTAGAGAGGAGCAACAAATTAATTAAAAGCCACAGTGTACATCACCTAGCAAGGCCAAAAACGCAATGCACAAGGGATTAGAAATGGCAGCAACATTAAATGGTCAAAAATTAGAAGCTACAGGAAGCAACAGTAGATAGCAGATGTGTTTTATAAAAATACAGTGGAGAGGCGCCAGCATGGTAGATTTTAAAAAGGGTGCTTTTATTTGTCACATCACGCAAGAGGAAGCTACAAAAGATGCTGAAGGAGGATGTTGTGCGTTTTATTAAAAATGCACAGTAAAAGAACGCAACAATAAAACAATAAGAATAAATCAAGGCAAGAACGACGACGCACGAGTATAGCAGAGCAGAACAATAGAGGGCTGGTGTGGAATAAAAGACAGCAGGCTTTTAATTGGGTGAAAAGAACGCAACAGGAGAGAGCAGAAGTAAGACGGCGGGCTGTGAGTGTGAATGGAGAGCTGGGACAATTAAATCTAAATTGTCCCATCACACTACAAAGGAGGGCGATACTGAGTGGAGTTTGAGAGAGCAACAGTGAGTGGAGGCTTGGAAAAATCAAGGAAGAGAGGGCTGCGGCAAATAGAAAAGAAGAGAGCATCACCCATGACGGTCCCAACGCTAGTGACAACCGGAATAGTTAGAAAAATCATGATGTTGGGTAACTAAATTTTTATTTCTTGATTTACGAAATCCTAGTTATTGAACTTTGCATGTTGTGAGATTTGAGTTCTTTATTTCAATCAATTTATTAGTCAAGTATTAATTATTTTTCTGGGTCATTATTTGATTGTTTAATTTGACAGCTAGGTGCGCAACTAGTTTGTGTTTTTATTCAATC
>JAOTBA010000204.1:26831517-26844344 GCA_025629845.1 Erythroxylum squamatum | reverse complement strand
AATTATTTATTTATTAATGATATTAAATAATATGATTGAATTTATGATTATTATTAATTTTGTTCTTAATAAGAATAAGGAGAAAAACACAAAACAATGATTTCTTGTTTTGTTATTGGTTTTGGAATAACGTTCAAGAAATTAAAACTGGCTTTGAAAATCCTAAGCCATATTATTATTTGGCTGAAAACGACGCCTGTGGGTGGGTCCCACAGGCGCCTGTCCTCTGTTAAATTTTAATGCCAAAACGACGTCGTTTGGGCATTAGACACAATAAGACACGTTAGCATTAGACAGAGGATTGGACCCTAGGAAAGAACATTACTAAATTTTAGCACCATGTTACATATTTTATAAAAATATTAAGAATAGTTAGATAAATAAGGTTTATAATTCTAACACTTCAAAGATCCTATTATAATTTGATAAGTAATTTTAATTTATTACCATATTAAAACTAGCAAATATTATTAGTAATTAATAAATATAATAATATTTTGATAAAATAAATTAATATAATATATTATAAATATTATTACATTTTAATATAAGTAAATAAATCAATCTATTTATAATTTCTAATCACCCCTGTGAGGTGATTGTTCTTGTAAGGTGTGACTGTGTCGTAAAAAGTCAAGTTAACACAAATTCACGTGTCAATAGAAAAAAGTAATTTTGAACTTTTTACAAAATATAAAAGTTTTTGAGAAATTTTAAAATAAAAAAATTCTAATAAAATTTATAAAACTATATAAAAGACGTCAGTAATTTATACATTTTTAAATAAATTTAAAATTATGTTTGATAATTTTTCATTTTATAAAGTAAAAGCATAACTCTTTGGAATATAGGGAATAAGTTTAAAGAGTGTTAAATAGCCAAAGCTTCAATGTATATAATAGCTCTTCTTTTAAATGTATATTTACCTTTCAAATCATTTCAAAAATTAAACAGCAATAGAAAACATTGTCCAACAATAATAAAATGCAAAGTCGGATGGAATTATGTGTTAGTTGATACCCTTGTAGCCAATCGATTGGTTGCAATTTAATGTATGAAATTATTATTTAATTAATGAAAAGACATTCTTTATATTTGTGTATTAAATTAATTATATTTGATGTTTTAATACTAAAGTTAAAATTTCTGAAATAATTACTGTGTAATTGAAATTATGATGAAATCATAATTATGAAATTCAATTTACATTTATATATTTTTTGTAAATGTTTCTAGTTATAGTTTCTTCAAAACGGGATATTATTGAAACGGTAAAACTGATACACATTATATTTCTTTCTTATGAAGAAAATAATTGATCTCATAAATTAAAGTATGGAGATACACAAACTAATGTATAGGTGATTATTAGAGAATAAGTCACTGAACTGACCCAACTATGAAAATCCTAAATTAAATATTACTTATGTATATGTGGATTTCCTCATAATGACGGTTGTATAATTATTCACTAGACTTGGGATTATCAAGGTATCTCGTGTGAGAATTACTGTGTTTTGATGCTACTTATGAATTATCCTAGAATAATTTAGTCATTAGTATTTAGATGCAATATGAACTATATGGAAATAGTTAAGTAAGTCAACAAAGGATTCGACACTCTAAATTAATTAGAGAGAATGTTCTATTGTTCTTGGTTAGTGGTGATTTATAAAATTCTCTAACCAGAGTGAATTGACATTTGAAAAGGTGTTCTTAAATATCAATTATAAATCAGTTACTAATTATCAAGAATATATATAATTGGATGAAAAGAGTAGACAATATATCCATACTATGTCTAATTGGAATATTGGATGATAAAATGATTAAATTATACATCATAACTATGCATAGATAAGTTAAGTTAAATTATTTTGACATTCCTAATATTTGTATGGTCGTGACATATTGCTAGACGCCAAACTTGATCTATAATTATAAATTGTTTAATTGATGAAATAAAAGGTAAATTAAAAGGTGTTTTAATTTACCTGATTCTAATTGTGAATTATAATTATAATTGATAAGCATTGTCAATTTATTAGGAACTCAATGGGTCACACATTAAAGAGCAAATTGTGAAAGAAAAATCAATTTTAATTAAGTTAGACTTAATTATAAAGTTTGCGAAACTTTAGGAATCAAATATGATATATTTGATTTTATTTAAAGTAAAATAATTATAATTAGAAGATGACTTTAATTATAATTAATGAATTTAATTTTAATAAAAAAATTTAAAACCCTAATGCTTTTTTTTTCTGTAAGTACGAGTAAGCATCAGGGAACTAGCACTCCTACTTATTTTCCTCTCAAGTGTTGAGAAGTTGCTCTGTAGATATTATTAGAGGTTGGACGATTAAACAACTCGTGGTTTGACACGTGAAAAAACTTTCAAAAGAATTTCAACAAGAAAAGTGAATTAGATATGATTTCTTACTCTTCGATTCGTATTTTATTCAAGTTATTCAATTATCGAGATTCAAGTAGAAATCGTAGAAAATTTTATTTTTTGCTGCACCATGATTCGATCATAATTAATTTTGAACATTACTAGCACCAAAGAAATTGAAACACATAAAGTTTTCCGTTCAATTACAGCAACTGTATTCTATTATTTCATTTTCATTTTTATTTTGTATAAGAAAAACAAAATAGAGTTAAGATGTTAAAAGTATTCGAATTAAACTAAAAAAAGCGAGACAAATTGATAAGGTTTTTTTGGCATAAGTTGATGAAAGATTAAAATTTCTAATTTGGTGAATTTTAGAAAAGAAAAGCATTCAATAGAAATCAACACTACATATAAGCCTATTGAAATCATCTCAAAATGATTCGATAATCCCGGGTTTAAGAGTTTCTATTATCTTAATTATATTTTAAAAAATTGAAAAATTACAAATATCATTTTTCTAGATAGAAAAGGAGTCACTTAAATACAAAGTTTATCCTTTTATATGGTTTTTAAAATCATTCTCTTTTTCCCCAACTAAACAACAATGTATCGTTGGATGTTAGCAATGTGAAAAGAATCTTAGTTTAAATTCTAAGAAATTTGCCCAATTAGTTTCGCATTTCAATATTTTGTAAGAGTTGCTAAATCAGACATCATGACATAAAAATGGTTTCACTTTTTAAACTACTTGATCTTTTATTGAAATTTTATTTAAAATTCTAATTGATTTCTAATTCAAATTTGATCTATTATAAATTGAAACATATTGTTCAATATTAAAGACAATTTTATTTATAATGAATATTCATGTCTTATCATATATATGATGGCCTAGCTAAATGTTCACTTCAATTTTAAAGATGATACTTAGTCAGTAGTAAAAATATATTAAAACTTATAAGTATCACTTAAATCCCGTCATCGCTTGATTCTCTAAGAAAAACCGATCTTTTTTTGCATGACTCTAATTTTATTTGAAAGACGAAACTCTTCTTTATATAAATATAGAGAGATTTTTCAGTCTAATTCAGCTAGCCCTTTTCCTCGCTACTTTGAATCATATATTCAAAGCTACATTTTCCTAGTGGAAAAAAAAAGCCCCCATTCCATTATCTTTGATTTTCCCTCCCTAATCCAATCCATTTCAAAATTTATGATTAAAAAAAGGAAGTGGCCTAGACTAAAAAAAGAAGTAACATGAACACAAAAAAAAAGTAACTTGGAAAAAAAATGTTGATTAGGGTTAGAAATGGATGAAATCAATCAGAAATGCAAATCGCACAAGAGAAGATGGGAAACAGCCCGCAGCGCAACGACTAGAACTCGTGTCGGAGGCATAAAAAATTTATCTAAAGCATATAGTTTATGAGTTATTATGTATATTTGATGGTTTATCTAGTTCATATTTGAAAACTAATGATTATATATTTCATCGATATTGAAAAATATATTATAGGTATGAATGCTTGAAATTTACAATGTGGTTTCTGTGTAATAGGAAAAGTCATAAATCAGGAAGTTAATTGAACTTTCAAATAAATTATTAAACAATTAACTTCTATCCAAATGAATGAATTAATGTTTTTGACATTTTCTTCTTGGACCTATATGTATTGAGACAAGTCTTTTAATACTTTATTTTTATTACTCCATAGTTTTCATGCAAAAGTTGTCATGTTATCAAAATATATTGAACATAAAAAGTTAAGTTTGCATCAGAAAATCAGAGGCGTCTCCATCATTACCCAAAATCTATACTATACTGTACCTGTCGAGAATAGACAAAGAGAACCAATTAAACTGATGAGCTTAGAGTAAAACATCACAACTCTCGAGCATAATTGAAGTCCATAAACAAGTTTTTCTGTTTGTATACAATTACACGTGAACCAACTAAACTATTCCACTTGAATGGGAGTACCAATGCATAGAGATTGATGCCATTCTCATTGGGCTGTCTCTTTGATTCATTCTCCTAATTGTAAAAAAATACACATTGTTCATTATTTCAAGCATAAACCCTAAATGAAAGTTAAGCAATCCTATCTTAAACACATGCTTTTGATTCAAAGGCAACCAAAACAGTCACCCATCCCTATTGATCAGGATTCAATCTCTACACCTAACCTTTGGGGGGAGAGAAATGCTAATATTGTACTTCTCATGAACCTCTTAATCCTCCTATGTATGTGCACATAATCCATATCCCTCTAATTTTGTTAACTAGTTATAGCGTTGCTTTTCAGTGTTTATATATAGTGTCATGCCCTTCTAGAGCTTACCTTTCTTAGATGAACTATTTGATAAGTAGATACATCTAAATTCATAAGAGAGAATGAGTTGCTATAAGTGGACTCGGTTCGACTGTTACTTAAAAGCTTAAATCCATTATTAACTTCGGATGGCCATAACTATGAAGTGTACCTTCCCTGTGTTTCCATACATGAATAGAAAATGAAAGTTGCCACTTGCAAAGAGCCAACCTGTGGGCGCCAGACGATAATAGCTACTTGAGCTTGTCCAAGGTCATTTTCTTTGTATTATGTTTATTTTAGCATTAACACTATTCTCCACATCGGCCTTGAATTCTTCACCAGATAATCCTATGGCTAGACAAATGCCATGTCATATATTCTTCATACAAGAATAATGCTAGGGATTCTGACATTTTTAACAACAATTTAGCATCATCAACGATGATGAAGTTCGATGGTATCAAAACCATAAGTCATCCCAAACTTCTTGATAGAAGAATATATATAATTCACGTACAGAAAATGATCGCATTCTGGAATTTAAACAGTAAGGTTATATATAGTTTCCTTACACGACACAGTGAGCTGAGTGCCATTATTGGTGGCATCGGTAAATGTAGTCAAAGTGCTAAAACAGTTAGAAACAGTTGATGTTATTTGACTTGATTCATTTTTAACCAAGTCCAAGGCTTGGGAAGAAAAGCTGTCTCAATACTTTTCATTACTTGGACTTCACTTAAATGACGCATTCTCTAGGCGCACGGCACAGACAGCATGAACAACTTTCTCCTTAATCCTCTCTACCTCGTCAAACGCAAAAAAGATATATATATATATATATATATAACAACCTGCAATTTTCACCACCATCATAGTTAATATATTCAGTTTACTACTATGCTATAATCATTTATATGTATGCTCTCCTGCTATTCATTTTAAAGAAGTCAACTTGATCCTTCATCTTGAACCATCAGATCAAAACACATACCTATCCCTGTGAATGTGATCTGACATAAAGAATATCCTCTGACGTGGACTCTTGGACAATCAAAGGACAGGTAGGACCTCCCCTAAGCTCTTTCTCCCATCAGACACAAGAATTTCTCCCTACATTAAAATTGCATATCTTAAGGTCTCAAGAACATAACATTTGACTTCAACCTAACTTAACTTTACACGAATACTGTATTATTGTTATTGTTTATAATTACCAAATCAGAGCTCACTGAGCTGTCACTGTTGTGCAACCCCATCAAGGAGACCCTTTCCAGGCCTCTGCATAGCAGTTGAACAAGCCGAGTCATTCCCTTTATATCTTTCTTTTTTGTTTTATAATATATATATATATAATAAAACAAAGAACTGTAAGCGCGTTGGATTGGGATAACAGAAATGACAGGATATGGTTTTTCAGTGTCTTCTATCTCTTGAATTTATTTAGTTTTTGATCAGTTAATACAAGTGTTCTTGACAGCTAGCTATACAAGAAAATTTTCATACCGTCCATGACAACAATGAAAAATCAGGGTGATTTAGACACGCATGTTAGTGAATTTACATCAACTTTACAGGTTTTGTGGTGCCAGATTGTATGTAACTCCACGTATTTAAATTAGCATTGCCACTTTGTACAGAGTAAGCAATTTTCTAATCAAACTTTGCGCATAATTGAGATTCATAATTCACAGTAACCTACCTACATTGTAGCAGTTGTTGCTTGGAGGAGGAGTCCGTGGCTCAATGACCGGTGGGACGGTGCTCTATGTGTTGAAATTGGTTAACCTGATCAAATAGCTTATCGTACCTACTGTCACAAATGGTTTCCACCGAGTTGGAGAAAAGTTCCTGGAAATGAGAAGAGAGGTGGTATGCATATCTAGAGCACTCTCTTGGAGATCACTAGTGATGTATGCACAAGATCTAGAGGTTGACATAAGAATTTAACAATATAAGCTCATGATTACAGCTAGAGAAGATCTAGGATGAGATCTAATTCTATGGAACACAAGTTTTTAAAAGGAACATGTGAGACATGCATTTCCTGGATTTTTGTCATTTAGATACTAGAGTATTTAGCAAAGATATTAGGAAGCCAGAAGAAGTTGGTGAGACCATAAAATCGTGGCACTTAATGACGTGGGAAGATTGGTTTCAGACAGATCCTTTGAACCTCTATCAGTTCTTCTCTAATCTAGGGAAGACCCCTAATGCAACTCCTGCATCTTGTCCTCAAAAAAGGCCAAAACTGTGTCCTCGTGTTGCTTCCATTTTGTGCTTTGACTCTTTATCTCAAATCAGAAAAAAGTTAACTAAAACACACAAACGATTACAGAGGAAAAAGGTGTGGGTAGGATGAGGAAACATCTGGTAAGCTTCGTAGTGATGCTAGGTCTTTAACACTAACGACAAGGGATCAAAGGAAGTATTATATTCCCTATTCAACTACTACTTTTGGCAAGTTACAAGGCAAAGAGCTACAATTTTTTTTATAATAAGTTACCTGTCAGGTTCACACTTATACCCTGCCTATTTAAGAGGATCTCCTAATGGTTGATGAGATACATGCCAGCACTTTCTTCTCTTTCCTGTCTATTCTTCCCACGTTTACAACCTCAACACCATCTCATTTCTGGTAATCCTAAGCTGTCCAAATTTCCTCAGAGTCAACAAACATATTATCAATTTCGATTCAAGATCTTCTGTGCACCTGCGTTGAGTTTCAGCAAAATGTGGGCCTTTTTTATCGGAATGCTGGTTATTATAAGCATCATACATTGGATATACCGTTGGAGAAATCCCAGATGCAATGGGAAACTCCCACCAGGTTCAATGGGATTGCCACTTCTTGGAGAGACCCTTCAGTTCTTTGCTCCCAACACTTCTTCTGATATTCCTCCCTTCGTCAAAGAGAGAATGAAAAGGTAGAATCTGCGTAACTTACCAACTTCTTATACACTTCTTCTTCTTCTTCATGTAAACTCTTTGGTTTTCGCTTCCAGATATGGACCGATATTCAGAACTAGTTTGGTTGGAAGGCCAGTTGTCATATCAACAGACCCGGATCTCAATTATTTTATCTTCCAACAAGAAGGCCGATTATTCCAAAGCTGGTATCCAGATACATTCACTGAGATCTTTGGACGACAAAATGTTGGTTCATTACACGGGTTCATGTATAAGTACCTGAAGAATATGGTGCTAAATCTCTTTGGTCCAGAAAGCCTCAAAAGAATGCTCCCTGAAGTCGAACAGACTGCATCCGATAGGTTGGCACAATGGTCTCTTCAAGACGCCGTCGAAATAAAAGAAGCAACTGCAAGTGTAATCTTCAACAACCATTCTTCTCGTTGAAACCATTTATTGGAAGTTTTTACACCAAATCTAATATAATAGCTTCCTCATGCAGATGATATTTGATCTGACCGCAAAGAAGCTGATAAGTTATGATCAAGACAGTTCCTCAGAGAATCTAAGGGAGAATTTTGTGGCATTCATACAGGGCCTAATTTCCTTCCCTGTGGATATTCCTGGAACAGCATATCATAGATGCTTACAGGTAAACATTAACTATTGTTGATCATGTGAAAAATATTTGTTTCATCTTTCTTCTTATTTTCCCTTTTTAACAATTCTTCGCTGACGCATTAGAATCAAATATTGTTTTCCACCAACTTAGCCTCCAAAAGAATTTGCAGCTGCAATGGTTTGCTCTAAATTATAGTAAACAAATTTTTTTGAACATTTATGAAGAACGAAGTATAAAAGAAAAAAACCTCCGCAGACTTCAATCTATCGTTTATTAATGTTTTGTATATTTTCAGGGTCGGAAAAGGGCAATGAGAATGCTAAAGTACCTGCTGCAGCAAAGACGATCAAAGCCAAGAAAACACCAAAGCGATTTTTTTGATTTTGTGCTTGAAGAACTTCAGAAAGAGGGAACAATCCTGACCGAAGCGATTGCCCTGGATTTAATGTTTGTGCTACTGTTTGCAAGTTTTGAAACAACTTCACTCGCTCTCACTTTGGCCATTAAACTTCTTTCAGAATATCCATTGGTTCTGAAGCAATTAACGGTATCTAAGAACACTCCATACAAGTTGGAAAAGATAACATTTTAGAACCACTTCGTTATGATTTTAAAGGGGATATTGCACTCTTGTTTTCAGGAAGAGCATGTGGCAATTCTCAGAAATCGGGAAAAATCCAGCGCTGATCTTTCATGGAAAGAGTATAAATCCATGAAATATACATTTCAGGTAAGCAAAGCATATTCGAAGTAGTTGAGTGCCATAGTATTGGATTTCTTTGGAGCATCAACTCACGAGTTCAATTTCCAGGTCATTAATGAAACAGTTAGATTGGCAAACATAGTTCCAGGAATCTTCAGAAGATCACTAAGGGATATCCGGTTTAAAGGTATGTGTTAATGGTCCAAACAGTTTCTGAACAAGTTTTGCTCAAATTTACCGTACCTTGTTAATGGTGCAGGATATACCATTCCAGCAGGTTGGGCGGTTATGGTCTGTCCCCCAGCTGTACATTTAAACCCAGAAAAATATGAAGATCCACTTGCCTTCAATCCCTGCAGATGGGAGGTGGGTTACAGTTCAAGGCCTCTGTATAAATCACCTGCATTAGTTATGCTACCATTGTTTACCGATTACTCATCAGTACTAAAACATGGGAAACAGGGTCAAGAAACAAATTGTGCATCGAAACATTTCATGGCCTTTGGTGGTGGCATGCGATTTTGTGTTGGAACGGATTTTACCAAGGTGCAAATGGCTGTGTTTCTGCATTGCTTAGTCACAAAGTACAGGTAATGTCTTCAAAGTTGTCAAAAGGGAAGGAGAAGTAGAACTAGAATGGATTTGTGTTTATTTGTATATTGTGTGAGCATCACAAAGAGGATTAACAATTTGTTTCACAATGTGTACTTCTCAGATGGCTACCAATCAAAGGAGGAAATATTGTTCGAACTCCCGGTTTACAATTTCCAAGTGGTTACCATGTTAAGATTGCGGAGGAAGACTTGAAATATCAATCTATAGGAGCATAGCAGAAAGATAAAGTTGCTAGATGGGAACACGGAGAGGTTGGAACTTGACATCTTGAAATCAGGATTGCTTTCATGTGCTATAGAAAAGAAGGAAACGGGTTTGGAGATTTATATAAAGAGGATAAGCCATCATAGTACAGACTCCTGCAACAGATACGATGCATGTTATTTAACCTGGATCGGACAGAATTTTGTGCTTTAGTTTATATTTTGTATATGTAGTGTATATACAAAAGCAACAATATCTAGTGTATACACTTCGTCATAGTGACATTGCTTGCATAACAAATTGTTACGGACGTTTGAAAGGCGCAATTTCCATTTTAAACATGCAACACTAAAGCAATTTTCAAATGAGGGACTTGGACGATTTCTCCCTTTTCTGCACCACAACAAAACATGGAAAGAAATTGCAGAAAAACTCAAAGCGATCCAACAAATCAACAATAATAGCTCATATCTAAATCTTTCAAGAACCTGATTTGTGCTGCAAAATTCATCTTTGTTTATCCATGGCCAGTAATTTATATTGTCCTCTTATGATCTCTGCCTTTTCTGTGTCCTTGGTGACTAGTACTGCCATTCTCTTTTCTTTTCCATCTAAGAATACTTACTGCCTGATAATCGGTATGCACTGCTCTTGTCCTTGTGGGACTCGCTGAAGATAGTTGTAATCAGCATCCCTTGCTGCATGACGATGCCTACGCACGTCATGAATGCACCATTGCTTATGTTGACCATCATGTCAGGGACGATGCCTAGTGTAACTTATAAAGTCTGGAAAAGATAAAAATTGTTGATGAAAAAGTTTTCTCCTTTTTTTTTCATCACACCTTGAGTATGTACAGACATGGTCCTCTTATACGAGTCCAATTCCTCTGTCCAGTTTTATAGTGTCTTATTGTGTCCAGTGAATCTCAACTATTTATTTATGCGGGTCCTGTATGGGTCTCACATAAATAAACATGGGACCTACATAAATAAATGGCTGAGATTCACTGGACAAAATAAGACACCATAAAAACTGGACAGAGGATCTTGTTCCCTCTTATACTAGAAAGGAAAAAAAATTCTATTGGCTATTGTGCTGCTGTACCTGTAACTGTTTTACAGCTGTGATGATCTGTACAAAACACAAAGGAATAAAAGAGCTGTGACTCACGTGATGTATTTACTGATGTGTGTGATATAAGTCTGCCTGGGTTGTAACCTGTAAATGTATTGGGTTATGGGTCTCTTATGAACCCGTGACCCGTCTGATCCATGAGCAAAACCAACCCAGCCTTTAACACTCCTCCTTCAAGTCGGAGACCAGGAGAAAACGCACGGATCCGAACTTGAAAATTAGGGCTTCCAATGCTCGTGCGGGAGAGGCTTCATAAAGAGATCGGCGAGTTGTTGTTGGCTGCAAACCAGATGGAGATCAATCTGAGTTTACTGCATCGCGAATTAGATGGAGATTAATCTCCAGATGCTTCGTCCTCTCATGGAAGACGGGGTTCCTCGATCTATGGATCGCCGCTTGGTTATCACATAATAAAGGTATGGCTTGTTCGATTTTCACCTGAAAGTACCCCAATAGGTGAACGATCCATTTTGGTTCACATGTTGTTGAAGCTAGGCTTCGATATTCCGCTTTTGCTGACGATCTACTCACGGTCGTTTGCTTCTTTGTTTTCCACGAGATGGGTGAATCACCGAGAAATACGCAGAACCTAGTCAAGGATAGTCTACTGAAGACACAACTTGCCCAATCCAAGCCCGAGTAAGCGGTAAGTTCTAGGTTTGAACGTGTTGTGTAAAATAGGCCTTGTTTATGTGTTCCTTTAAGGTATCTTAGGGCATGTTTTACGGCTTTCCAATGTAGTTCCCTTGGTGTTTTCATGAACTGACTCAATTGTTGTGTGATGTAGGCAAGATCGGGTCTAGTGAAGTTCAGATATTGCAGTCTGCCCACAATTTTTCTGTATTGTTCCGGATCCTTAAGTGACTCACCTTCGTCGATGGTAAGCTTGCTGCCTGGGACTATGGGTGTGGTGCATGATTTACAGTCTAGTAGGTCTATTTCTTGAAGGATGTCCCTCACGTATTTGCTTTGACTGAGTATTGTGCCTTCCTCTGATCTTGCTATTTCAACCCCTAGGAAGAACCTAGCATACCCCAGGTCTTTGATTGGGAATTCTCTGTGTAAAAACTTGTTTGGTGTCATTTAGGTGTGCCTCATTTGTGCCTACGATAAGAATATCATCTACATGGATGATAATGGCAACAAATCTGTTGCCTTGGCCTTTAGTGTATAAGCAGTGGTCTGCTTCTGCCTTATTGAAACCTAAAGCTTTCAGTGTTCCAATCAGCTCCTTGTGCCATTGTCTGCCTGCTTGTTTGAGTCCATAAATTGACTTTCGTAATCTACAAACTTCCCCTGTCGTGGCCTTCGTGTAACCTTGTGGAGGTAGCATGTAGAGTTCCTCCTCTAGGTGACCATGTAGGTAGACACCATTGATGTCACATTGTATTATAGTGTTAAGTCAAAATTGACTTTACGTATTGAATAATTTTGATGACAAACAAATATCAGATAAATGAAAAGAAGATGGAATATACCTTAACAAAAATCAGACGAAACAGAATTCAGACGAAGTCGAAAATCAGACGAAGCAGAAAACAGACGAAGCCGAGAATCAGACGAAGTCGAAAATCAGACGAAGTCAGAATACAGATGAAGGAAGAAAAAGCAGACGGAAGCTATGCGAAGAAAAAGCAGACGAAAGCTATGCGAAGAAAAAGCAGACGGAAGCGTATCGAAAAAGCATACGGAAGCTATTCGAAGGAAAAGCAGACGGAAGCCGTATAAAAATCAGACGATACAAAAACAGACGGAAGCTTAGCAAAAAGCAGACGAAGTGAGAAATCAGACGGAAGCATCAGTCTGAGGAAGTTATAGAGCTCAACTGACTAACCGTTTCTTTAAAGAATCAAGAAGCAGTTGAAGACTCGTCTATAAATAAGAAGTCAGAGTTGAAGACGGAGAGTGATATACATTTTTACGCAC
>JAOTBA010000204.1:26767912-26791037 GCA_025629845.1 Erythroxylum squamatum | reverse complement strand
CAACAATTCAATATTAATACAATAATAAATCACAAGCCAATTTCTACCATTCAATAATCAATAAATCACCATTTCAATTTTAATTTCTAATTCACTTCCAATTTCCAATTCCAAATTGCAAAATGCCAAAATCCTATTCCAATTTCAAATTTAATTTACAATCCAATACCAAAATCCAATTCCAATCCCAATTCCAAATTTTATTTCCAATCAAATTCAAAAATTCAATTCCAATTCCAATTCCAATTCCAAATTTAATTTTCAATCCAATTCCAAAATCCAATTCAATTTCAATTCCAATTCCAAATTTAATTTCCAATCCACTTCCAATTTCCAATTCCAAAATGCAATTTGCTAAAATCCATTTCCAAAATCCATTTTCAAACTTCCAATTTCGGTTTAATTTAATAACTCACAAATCACAAAAATTACAACTCACAATTTCGGTTGAACCGAAATCAACAACATCCAAACCCCATCAATTTCCAATCCAATCGAAATCCACTTCCTAATTTTTGCCCAAATCCATTCGGATTTGTCATTGTCCACCGAAAGCCACTACCAAACTTTCCCCCAAATCCAACACAATAACACCATTTTTTCACCTCAAATCCACCATAATCCAACAATCAACACAATCACAGAAGCAATCATTGTGAAAATGCATGAAAAATGAAACCAAAATCAAAAACACACACCCCAAAAACTATTGGGTCTTCGGTGCCAATCGGGGTGATGTCGTCCTGTGCTCCGGTGGTGCTAAGCTGGTCGTGTTGGCGACGAGGAGCGCTTGGCGACGAGGAGGATGAGGAGGCGCAAAGCCGGCGACGAGGAGGAGCGGGTTGAGCTCACGGACTGGAAAACAAACCACCGGTCGAAGACGAAGGAGGAGGACTGGAGAACACGTCGACGGCGAGACGAGATCCGACAAGGGAGGAGCAGCGGCGTGGAGAAGAAGGAGAAACTGAAGATGAGCCAAGAAGAGTCCAGAAGGTAGAAGGTCGGGGGGGGGTAGATTTTTTAGGTTTAAGTTTGTTTTTTGCAATTTGGTCCTTGGGGAATATGAAATTTTTCGAAATGCTCCGGAAAATTCTGGAATTTTGGGTACCGGCCGGTACCCACCGAAATTTACGCCCGGTATCTTTTTAGCCGTACCAATTTCGTTCTTCGGCCGGTACGGTACGGTATTCACATCCCTGTTTCCAACACTTATCCCTCCAAAATCAATTAGAGTTTTTTCTATTTTAAAGATGCTATAGTACTTTTTACTCTAATTCGTAACTCTATTTTTTACACTAAAAAGAAAATTTTCAGCATATTCTTTTTACCTTTCATTAATAATTATTAAAATTATTTTACAAAATTAACCCAACTTTTCTTTTTCGCGTATATTTTTATTCAAAATATTATTGTTATTATATTTTTATATTAATAAATAATAAATAATAAATTTTCAATTAAACTATAATTTGTTATTTGATAATACTAAATGAAATAATTTATGAGATATATTACACTATTTTATACTATTTAATTATAGTAAATGACAATATAATTACGTGATATCAAACATCAAATTTTATTGAATTTCATAAATCAAAAACATTGTAACATTACAAAAAAGCACAGAACATTCATTACACTAAAAAAATAAAAGATAATATCGCCACTGAAAATAAACATAGCATAATCCACTAATCCTCTGAATTAGTATATTATTCCCATTAATATTCTATTAATGCATTCCTTAATTTAATATGCGCATTTTTGTCCTTGACTTATTTATACCGTGCAAGAAATTGTTGAAATCGAGTATTTTCATTTGTTACCCTTTCTTCAGTCGATTCTGGAGCTTCCATTACACCTGTGATTGGTCCATTTAGATCGCATTCATCCTCAACAATCATATTGTGCATAATAATGCAAGCAGTCATGATATCAAGCAACACTTTTTTTTTCCAAAAACATGTCGGTCCTGTAATAATCGCAAATCGCAATTGTAGAACTCCGAATGTACGCTGCATGTCCTTCCTACATGACTCTTGTCTCATTGCAAAATATTTTTTCTTTACAGAATGTGGCTCATGAATTGTTTGCATAATGGTGAACCATTTCGGATAAATCCCATTAGCTAAATAATATCCCATATTATATTCTTTTCCTTGAATAACATAATGAGCAGGAAGAGCAATACCTTGAGCAAGGTTAGAAAGTAAACGTGATGATTCTAACACATTAATGTCATTATTTGTACTTGGCATACAGAAATAAACGTGTCTTATCCACAGATTATAATCAGCGATAACTTCAAGAATAATAGTTGGTGATCCTGAACGTCCAGCATATTGTCCCAATCAAGCGGTTGGACAATTTTTTCACTTCCAATGCATACAATCAAGACTACCTAACATTCCTGGAAAACCACGTTGCTCACTAATTTGAAGAAGCCTTACAATATCGTTACATTTGGTGATCTAAGATACCGCTCTACAAAAATCTCGACAATGGCACGACAGATTCTCTTGAAGCCTTCAATTGTTGTTGACTCACCAATTTTAACGTACTCATCCGTAGCATCCGCAGGTATACCATATGCTAACATTCGAAATGCAGCTATTATTTTTTGTAGAGTGAATAATCCAAGTCTACCAAGCTCATCTCTTCGTTGTTGGAAATAACTATCATGCTCTTTTACAGCATCAGCAATGCGAAGGAATGAACTTTGGGACATTCAATATCATCTCCGAAACATATTATCATTATATCAAGACTTTTTCACAAAAATAATATACAAAAAAATTATGATCTGCAGCTTCACGATCGCGGTTGATCACTATATGCCTTAGGATGGAGCCATGATCCCTACCTTGGTTGTTTTGTTGATTGTGAAGAAGCTCAATTGCTAAGTTATTTTTCTATATCAAATTTGGTGCGGCTATTTCATCTTCAAGCATCATCAACTATCATCACTTGATGATAATGACAATGAAGATGAAGATGATAGCATGTCTTGGAATTTGATATTAGAAGGACCTCCAATATCTTAATTCATTTCAATAAATTGATGCATATTTGATTTAGTAAAGGAAGTTATAAAAGTTCTTGTTATGGTTGAGATACTAACAAAATCTATCCAATGGTTAATTTTATGATGAAATCTAATTGGATGATTGAGATTTGGATGAAAGCCGTCAATTTTATCTAACATAGATAAGGTTGATGATAAGTTCTGAAATGATTAAGGATGTAATCCATCTAACGGTTGAGATGATGATGAAATCCAATCAGACGGTTGAGATTAGGATGAAATATATCAATTTTATCTAACATAGATAAGGTTAATGATATAGGATGAGATGATTATGAAATCCAATAAGACGGTTAAGATTTGGATGAAATTCGTCAATTTTTATCTATCGTGGATAAGGTTGATGATAAGTTCTGAAATGATTAAGGATGTAATCCATCTAACGGTTGAAATGATGATGAAATCCAATCAGATGGTTGAGATTATGATGAAATATATCAATTTTATCTAACATGGATAAGGTTGATGATAACGGTTGAGATGATTATGAAATCTAATCGGACGGTTGATATTTGGATGAAATATATCAGTTTTATCTAACATGGATAAGGTTGATGATAACAGTTAAGATGATTACGAAATCCAATCGGTCGATTGAGATTTGGATGAAATCTATCAATTTTATCTAACATGGATAAGGTTGATGATAAGTTCCCAACTGATTAAATTTGTAATCCATCTAACAGTTGAGATAATGATGAAATCCGATCAGACGATTGAGATTTGGATAAAATATATCAATTTTATCTAACATGGATAAGGTTGATGATAACGGTTGAGATGAGGATGAAATCCAATCGGACGGTTGAGATGATGATGACATCTAATCGAACGGTTAAGATAATGATAATATTCATTTACTGGTTTATAAATATGAAAGATAGAGTGTATAAGCAAATTACCATTTTGAACCAAGTATTTCACTTTTCTTCATCCTAAATATTACATTCTCACAAGCACATCAACTCTTAAAGAAAAATGACTTCTCGATCCATTGGATACATCTCTAGTGAAGAGATGCTCTTATGTCGGATTTATATGGAGATTTTGCAATATCTGATTGTTGGGAGGCATCAAACTTTTGACCACTTTTCTGGCCAAATTGAAGAGACATATAATAACGAGGCGACTGATGGGTGGGAGCAACATAACAAGAGATCTTTACAAAAGCGATGGCAAAAAATAGCACAAGCTAATAAAACATTACGAGCATGCATCAAATAAGTGGAAAATATGAATCCTAGTGGTGCATCCGATCAAGATAATGTGAGTTTCCAAAATTTTTAATTCTTCCAATTTTATACATACTTGGTGGCTGGATAACTAACAAATATATATACATTGTTTGCAGTTGGATCGTGCGAAGGTGTTACTAATGCAAGATGTTAATTGCAAAACAAGTTTCAAATATGATCATGTATGAAACATTGCCAAAGATTTTGAAAATTTTAAAGATGATGTCATCACACCAAGACAAATTTACTGAAAGCAAACTTCCCAGCTATGTGTCATTAGAATCCGATAATCTAACACCTGAATCTTAGGTACTATTATCTCTTGTGCTTTCTGATTTCAATATAAATTTGAACGATGATGAAGTCAGTGGCTCTTTATCTAAAAGGCCTATTGGGGTGAAAAAGGCCAAAGTGAAGAGAAAAATGGAGGAAAAATCTTCTTTTGAGATAAATAATCTTATAACTGAAATCCGAGAGCTTATTGAGTTACTGAAAAAACAAAGCGAAGATAAACAAGTAGCGCTTGAAATGACTAGACAGAAGATGGAGATTTAAAGACAAAAATTGGCTTTGAAGCAATGGAAAGAAGATATTAAAATTATGTCTCAGGACTTGAATCAAATTAGAGATCCTGGTCGTCGTACTTATATTGCAGTTGAACAAGTACAAATTATGGAACAATCATCGCATCAACCACAACCACAACCACAACCACAACCAAACTCATCAAATAATATTTTTGGTGAATATTTTATTAATATTGGTAGAGATGGAACCGATCTACCTTTTTATTAAATTTTTTGATTTTGTATTAATAGTTAATTATATTTTTCTTGTATTTTTTTAATTTAGTTCTACTACTTGACTATTAACATTCATGTATGTGTGTTTTAATTTAGTTTATCTTTGTTTGTAATTTATTATGTTATTTGATTATTAATATCAGTAAAACCTTTATAAATTAATATTGTTGGGATCATGATATTTATTAATTTATAGAGATATTAATTAATCGATAAATTAATATTTATTAATTTAAAGATATTTTTGTAATTGATTGAAGTTAAATTTTGATTACATCAAAAAGTATTGTTTTTTAGAAAAATTCATGTTTCATATTAATTGAATGAATCTAAAATATAGATTCATTGTATATAATATTAATGAAAACTAATAAATAATGTTCATTGTTTCTTAATAATTAAGTATTATTCATTGTATTTTTACTAAAAACATTCAATGTACATATGATGGAGATAGAAAATATTTTATAAACAAGATATAAAATTTCTTGAAACCACACCCAACAATGGCTCCTCATCTAAAAGGTTTCACGAAATCAACAATGACGGATCAAATACGTAAAGAATTATATGAGTACAAGAGAGATCATTCGACATGCACTCAAAAATATTTGTAGTTGTGGCTTAAAGAAAAGTTTCATTTGAAAGTCAGTCAAGGTATAATCTCAAACACACTCAAACGATCGACTGAGTATCTTTCAGTCAACCTAGAAAAAGGAAGGGATATCAAGCGGCACAAACCAGCAAAATTTCCAAATATGAAGAAGGTTATTTATGAGTGGTTTCTCCAGTACCAAGATCGTGTGAATATGACCGGAGAGCTAATTTTGGAGAAGGCATGAGATACAATGAAACTTCTATACCCTTAATAAGATTCTGAGCATATATTTTCTCAAGGTTGGCTTGAGAAATTCAAGCTACGACACGGTATCAAGTCATTTTGCCGTTTCGGAGAGAGTGATTCAATTGATATAAAAGACATGGAGAAGCAATTGGAGTCTATAAGGGAAAAAATAGATAAGTTCCCTATGAGAGATGTTTTTAATATGGATGAAACTGGTTTGTTTTACAGGTTACAAGCTGATCATTCTCTTGCTACGAAGCAACCTGAAGGAAGAAAACAAGACAAAGAAAGGCTAACAGTTGTTGTTTGTTGCAATGAGGATGGCTCTGAAAAGATCCTTTTATGGATTATTGGAAAATATGCAAAATCACGTTGCTTCAAGAATGTCAACATGAATAGCTTGAATTGTTACTACTGTGCCAACAAAAGAGCTTGGACGACAAGTGTGCTCTTTAATGAATATATCCGTTGGTTTGATAAAAAAATGCATGGTAGAAGAATTTTGTTTGTGGTAGATAATTGTCCAGCACATCCAAGATGTGAAGGGTTACATAATGTTGAGTTGTTCTTCTTGCCACCCAACATGACATCAAAAATTCAACCTTGTGATGTTGGAATAATAAGAGCTTTCAAGATGCACTATTGTAGGAGATTTTATTGTAGGATTTTCGAACCAAACTTGAACTCAGGTTCGGTTAACCTTATTTATAGGTTCAGTTCATACGATTCAGGTCCGGTTCACAGGTTCGTAGGTTTTCTTGAACATCCCTAGTAGTGTTCCATTCCAGGCCCAAGAAGAAGCACTTAGACTTGATGTAAGGAAGAGAAGAAGGGAAGTGACTACTTTTTTTTACACCATGAACAACTCCTAGAGCCCAACCTTCAATTCATAGTGCAATGCAATCAAGAGATGCAGCTCACAATGTTGATATGGCAGTAGCCAGATGGTGGTATGATACAGGTTTATCAATCAATGCTTCTCAGTCTTATTATTATCAACCTATGGTGGATGCAATAGCTTCTTATAGTCTGGGATATGAAGATCCTTCAATTGATGACTTAAAAGATAAGCTTTTGAGTTATTCTGTTTTTGAAATTAGAAGTTATTTGGCATAAAGAAGAGTGAATGGGCTACTTATAGATGTTCAATCATGTGTGATGGTTGGACAAATAGGAGACAAGAGGTTATTATTAATTTTTTGGTTTATTTTACAAATAGCTCAATGTTTTATAAATCTATTGATGCATCTGGCCTTATTGAGAACACTGAGACTTTGTTTAAGATATTTTATGAAGTTGTAAATGAAGTAGGGCCAGAAAATATTGTTCAGTTTATTACTAACAATGATTCCATTTATAAAGTGGCAGGAAGAAGATTGCAAAATAAGTATAATTCTATTTTTTGGACTCCTTGTGTTGTACATTGCATTAACCTAATATTAGAGAATATAGGGGGATCTTTGGTGTTTTCCTATTATTGATAAGACTATGCAAAAAGCTAAAAAGATGACCAAGTTCATCTATAATCGTACATAGATGTTGAATTTAATGAGAAAGGAATTTACCAATAGTAGGAATTTGTGTTGTCCTGCTGTGATAAGATTTGCAACAAATTTCTTATCACTTCGGTCTTTTGTTACGAAGAAGAAAGAGTTAAGACACATGTTTACAAGTGACAAGTGGATTGCATCTCAGCATGCTAGGTCTAATGCTGGAGTGAAGATTTGTAAAATTATACTGGAAGATAGAGAATTTTGGTCTCAATGCTAATTATTATCCGAGTTTGTGAGCCTTTGGTGAGGGTGCTTCGCTTAGCTAATAGTGAAGAAAAGCCAACAATGGGTTTTTTATGCCATGGAGAGAGCGATGGAAGCAATCAAGACCAATCTGAAACAAAGGTCTTCTTTGTACACACTGTATCTTGCAATCATTAATGAGGGAAGGGTAAGACAACTTTTTTCTCCGTTGTTTGCAGCTGAGGTGTTTTTGAATCCTAGTGTCTATTTTAGACCGAATTTTACTAAGCAAGTTGTAGTTAATAGAGGAATATTTTTATCTATTACAACAATTGTTGGCATTGACATGATGCAAAATCTCTTAAGCTCACAAATGGAGTTTTATAAGTTGTCTTATGGGGATTTTAGAATGTCGATTGTTATTCGACAAAGAGAAAAACTTTGTTCAGGTATTAGTTGTTTCTTTTTTCTTATTTGCTGAAAATCAATTATCAATTTATTTTGTTTATAACGCTACTTTTGTTATCTTATGACTTACTATTTCTTGGTAGGATTAATTTGGAAATGATGTTCCAGAATTGAAAAGGTTTGCAATTCAGATTTTAAATCAATGTGTAAGTGCAACAGGCTGTGAAAGAAACTAGAGCACATTTGAATTTATCCACTCCAAGAAAAGGAATAGAATGGAGCACAGGAAGTTGAATGTCTTGGTTTTTGTTCGTTACAATTTAAAGCTTCGGAAAAGGTATGTTATTATAACTATTATTGTAACATCCCGATACCCATGTTAAGGCTAGAATAGTAATTTATGAAAAAAGTATTGAGAAATTTGGGAAAATGCATGTCATGCATAAGTTAAATGTGACATGCACATTTTTGCATATTCATATGATTGTACATGCATTCACTGACATTTTTCAGGTATAATTAATTGTTAAAAATGAAATTAAAATGTGAATTGTGAACTTTTTAAGTTGAAAATTTATTTGGAGAGTCATATTATTATTTCAGAATTTTTGGTGAATTTTAAAAATTTTCAAAAAAATTTGGGGTATTTTGGACCAATTACAGTGTGACATGTGGTAGTCTTATATGAGTGACAAATGGCTTGCATGCATGGAGCCATGTGTCACTAGCATAATAAGACACAAAAAACAAAAGTTAGAACATCTTCGGAATGGCTTTGGTCTTCACCGAAAATATTCATCACCAAGCTCTCCTTTGTTTCACTCACCACTGAAATCTTGTTCATCAGTTTCACTGCTAGAATTTGGTTGCAAACTCAAGTAAGTTATGTCTTGAGCTTTATTGAGTTTTTAAAATGATTTTGATGATGGGTTAGTGTTAGAGATGAATACATGCATGAGATGGATTTAGTAGTAGAGTTTCGGTGAACAAACTTGAGAAATGAATTAGATGAAAGGTTGGTGAATTGGCAGAAAATATTAACTATTCATGTTGCTCTGTTGATTTGTTGTGCATTGCATGCATGTTTAAAAGTGATGTTATTGTTATGGGTCCACATAAAATGGAGCCCAACCATTAGGCCCAAATATTAAGCCCAATAGGCTTAGTTGAAAAGAATCCCACATCGACTAATTTGGTTTTTGGTGGCATAACTCATGTATATAAATACATGCCTCCACCCACACCTTACACAACACCATACCATAAACACTACAACAACTTTGGACTATTATAATTTGGTCCTTATTTGACCTATTTGCAATTTGGTCCTCTTGGTTTGATTTATTTGCAATATAGTCCTTCATTTTGGACCAATTGAAAATCAGTTCTTTTTGGAGGCAGAGACAAGGTTTGGGAAGCGTTCTTCCTTGCACGAGATTGGAGAGCTACACCGGGTAACCTTCTTTTGTCTATTAATGGTATTCGTCTAGTTTTATTCTAGATTTTAGTGCCTTTGGTTGTCTTCTGCGCTGTTGTTATTGGTTGGGTACTTTGTATCTTTTTTCCTATTTCGAGATACATTTTGGGTGTGGTTTTCACTTGTTAGAAGGAGTAAGGGCCGTTTGTGTCTATCCTTGTATTGTTGGAGACATTTGGTGTACTCGTTTAATTGATAGTGTCCCGTGGATGTTGCCTCTCGATATTTGAGAGGGTGTTACCACATTAAAAATTTTAGTGTTCTTTAATTTGTTGCTTGACATTTTATTATTGCTTCCATATTCGATCGACATCACGTCCACACATTTTTTGTTTTAATCCGCACGCTCTAGTTTATGGGCACATCTTTGTTTGTTTTGATTCCCAACAACTGGTATCAGAGCTTTTTGGTTTTCTCTCTGGTATTTTTTGTTTGATTGGAATATGGAGCCGAATTATGGGAAGATGGTTAGTTTGAATGGCATTAATTACCACAAGTGGAAAGGGAAGATGAAAGATCTTCTATTTGTGAAAAAGTTGCATTTGCCGGTGTTTACTACTCAGAAGCCAGAGTCTAAAACTGATGAAGATTGGGCTTTTGATAATGAGATGGTATGTGGCTTTATTCAGCAATGGGTTGATGACAATGTTTTAAATCATATTGCTAATGATTCAAATGCTAAGACTTTATGGGAAAAGCTTGAGGCCTTATATGCTTGGGAGATTGGGAATAACAAGTTCTTTTTGTTAAACCAAGCTATGTGTTTGAAGTATAAAGAAGGTATTTCTATTTCTGATCATTGAAATGAGTTTCAAGGATGCTTTGATCAATTTTCTGGCATGGGTATCAAATTTGAAGATGAGATTATGGGGCTTTGGTTGCTGCTCACTTTACCTGATTCTTGGGAAAATCTCCGAGTTACTTTGACTAGTTCTACTTCTGTTACTATGGAGTTAGTGAAGTCCGCTGTTTTAAACGAAGAAGTTAGAAGACGAACACAGGAGGCATCTACTTCACAGTTGCATGTCTTGGTTACAGAAAATAGGGGGAGAAGTAGAGAGAAGGATTAGGGATGTAACCAAGGAAAGAATAGAAGTAAGTCCAGATCTCAATACAAGGATATGGAGTGTCGTCATTGTGGTAAGAAAGGCCATATTAAGAAGTATTGTTTCAAGTTGAAACGTGAAAGGGCAAGCAGTAGAAGAACAATAATGATAGCGATGATAGTGATTCTATTGTCGTTGGTGATCTGATGACAATTGCTGATGAAGAACTAGTTAACATTGCTTCTGATGAGACTAGTTAGGTTTTTGATAGCGGTGCTACTTATCATGTGACCCCCCACAGGGAGTTCTTCACATCTTATACTCCAGTTTTTGATGGTGCTTTAACAATGGCTAACAATGGCAAATCAAAGGTTGTTGGCATTGGTATTGTTTGCTTGGAGACTGATCTCGGAATGAAGCTATTTTTGAATAATGTCAGACATAATCCTGACATGAGGTTTAATCTGATTTCGACTGGTACACTTGATGACGAAGGTTATAATAGTCAATTTTCAAGGGGGAAGTGGAAACTCACTAAAGTTTCCTTAGTTATCGTATGTGGAGAGAAGGTTTCACGTTTATATTGGACCAAGGCTACAGTTTCTGTTGATGGTGCTAATGTTGTTGCCAGCGATGATTTATCGAAACTATGGCATAAGAGGCTTAGTCACATTAGTGCGAAGGGACTTCATCAATTAACGAAGAAGAATGTGATTTTTGGTATAAAAGATGTCACATTGGATAAGTGTTCTTATTGCTTGGCAGGAAAGCAAAATAAACTGTCCTTCAAGAGTAATCCTCCTTCCAGAAAATCAGAGGTTCTTCAGCTAGTTCATTCAGATCTTTGTGGTCCTATGAAAACTAGGACACATAGTGGTTGTCTATATTTTGTGACCTTTGTTGACGATCATTCTAGAAAGCTTTGGGTCTAACCTTTGAAGAGGAAATATCAAGTTCTTGGTGCCTTTAAAGAGTTTCAAGCCTATGTTGAGAGAGAGACAGGGAAGAAATTGGAGTGTATTCACACTGATAATGGTGGCGAGTATTGTGGACCTTTTGATTCATACTGTAGAAAGCAGGGTATATGGCACCAGAAAATGCCTCCTAAAACTCCTCAGTTGAATGGCTTAGCAGAGAGGATGAATAGAACTTTGGTGGAAAGAGTCCGATCTTTACTTTCTGAAGCAAAATTTCCCCAATCATTTTAGGCGGAGGCTTTATGTACTGCTGCACATGTTATTAATTTGTCTCCTACTTATGCTTTACAGGGTGATGTTCTTGACAGAGTTTGGTATAAGAAAGATGTATCTTATGACCATTTACGTGTATCTGGATGTAAAGCTTTCGTACATGTGCCTAAAGATGAGAGGTCCAAATTAGAAGCTAAGACGCGGCAGTGTGTTTTCACTGGCTATGGCCTTGATGAGTTTAGCTATAAATTCTATGCTTCGGTTGAGAAAAAGCTCGATAGAGGTCGTGATGCTGTTTTTATAGAAGATCAAAACATTGAAGTCATTGGTAAGGAAGAGAAGATGAAATCTCTGGATAAAAATGATTTGGTTAATCTTGATCCAGTTCAAGAGACAGAGACGCCTGGTGATGTCGAGTCTGCAATTGATATTGAGGTGCAGGATAATCTTCCAGGCAATGATGATGTTTATGAGGATGTTACAGAAGAGTTAGATGCTCCTGCCATTAAACCTGATGTTCCACTTAGGAGAACAAATAGACAACGAATTCCTTCTACTCGTTATTAATCTCACAAGTATGTGCTTCTTACTGACGGGGGAGAACCAGAGTCTTATGAAGAAGCTACGGAGAGTGAGAAGAAAAATGAATGGAAAGCATCCATAGATGATGAATGGAAGTCTTTACTGGATAATCATACCTCTGACTTAGTTAAATTACCTAAGGATAAAAGAGCTTTACAAAATCGTTGGGTTTTTAGGGAGAAAATTGAAGATTCCAAGCCACGATATAAAGCTAGATTGGCTGTCAACGGATTTCGCCAGAAGAAGGGGATTGATTTTGATGAGATATTCTCACCAGTTGTGAAGATGTCTTCTATTAGAGTTGTTCTGGGTTTAGTTGCTAGTCTTAATTTGGATGTTGAGCAGATGGATGTCAAAACTACTTTTCTTCATGGTGATCTTGAGGAAGAGATTTATATGGGGCAACTAGAGGGCTATACGATGAAGGGCAAAGAAGACTATGTCTACAGATTGAAGAAGAGCTTGTACGGTTTGAAGCAAGCTCCAAGATAGTGGTATAAGAAGTTTGAGTCTGTTATGATCCAACAGGGGTTCAAGAAGACTACTTCAGATTATTGTGTGTTTATGCAGAAGTTCACAAATAATGACTTCATTTTTTTGTTGGTCTATGTTGATGACATATTGATTGTCGGTCAAAATTCCTCCAGTATCAACAAATTGAAGATGGAGCTCAATAAGTATTTTGCGATGAAAGACTTGGGACCGACAAAGACCCTTCTTGGTATGCAAATTATTCGTGATAAAAGTGCCAAGAAATTGTGGTTATCACAGGCGAAGTACATCGAAAAGGTACTTGAACATTTTCAGATAGATAAGGAAAAAGTTGTAAGTACTCCTCTGGCATTACAATTCAAATTGAGCAGTATTCACACAGATGACAATGGTGCAGACATGTTGACGAAGATTCTACCAAGCGGAAAGTTTGAAGTTTGTCGGTCGATTGCTAGGTTGGCAATTGGCTCCATTTGATTTGGAGGGGGAGTTTGTTATGGGCCCCATAAAATGGAGCCCAACCATTAGTCCCAAATGTTAAGCCCAATTATAAAGCCCAATGGGCTTAGTTAGAAAGAATCCCAACACATAAACACCAAAATCCTTTAGATCACAAGATAAAATTGAGATTTTAAAGGAATGTTATAGCTAGGAGAAGTGTTTCTAGGAAAAAAGGTAAGAAGAAAAAAAAGGGTGATATCCCTAGAATGTTTGTTTTAGTCTGGAATATACAGGGGCTAAACGACCTCCAAAAAAGATTTTTGATAAGTTTGCTTATTAAGGAAAAGCAACCTGTCCTGGTAGGATTGTTGGAGACCAAAATTAAAGACATATTTTACTGAATAACCAGAAGTTTTTGGGCCCATAATGGAGGAGCATGTCCAATCATAGGTCCCATTTTAATGGGCGCATCATCTATTTCTACAATTAAGACCTAATGGAAGTACAATTAGAGGAGGAGAGTGATCAACATCTTCACTTATCTTGTAAGATAGGAGGTCATTTGGCGACATTTTTATAGACTCTAAATGAAGAGGTTAGAAGACACTTCTCCGTTAACAATTTTCAAAACTCCGTTAACGACCTATAGATTGTGGTCAGAGACTTTAATCGCATCCTCAGTTCTAAGGAGGCCAAAGGTAGGAAGCGTTACACCTTGGCTGACACCGAAGAACTTACTTCACTACTCAAGAGATGTGGAGTTGTTGGACTTATACTCAACAGGTTGACTGCTCACATGGTCCAAAAATTAGCAAGGTTCCATGCTCATTAAAAAAAAGTTAGATCGTTGCCTTGTGAACTCTAATTGGCTTAACAAATTCCTTCAATCCTTTGTTCATTTTGGAGAAACTTGACCTCTGATTATTCTTTTCTACGCATTCAATGTGGTGCTAGTGCTAGGAAAATTGGAGAACCATTTCGATTCTTTAATATAGTCACTTAACTAGAGGGGTATAGGGACATCATCAATAGTTGCTGGTAGTAGAAGGTTAAAGGGTATAAAGCTTTCTAGCTAATGCAAAAATTGAAGATGGTCAAAACTGCACTAAAGAGCTTCTCTCGTTGCAAAACCCAGAATCTATCTTTGCATAAATGCCAAGTACAACAAGCTTAAAAGGAATGCTATAATCAGACAAATGAGATAAACTTGAGAGTGAAGGTGTAAAAATTACTTAAAGAGTATCAACAAGCTTTGGTACTGCAGAATTCCATTAAAAAATGAAAAGCTCGACTAAATTGAAGTAAATCACTTGTTAATATAGAAATCACGTATAATATGTAAAATAAACAAGAAGGAGGGGGGTTGAATTGTGTCAAATTGTTCAAGATATTAATCTTTAAAAACTTCTTGATTTTCTTGACAAATTCAGATGCAAACAATTCACTTAATTTGGTGAGTAGCGAAAATTAGTATCTATTCTTCTAACAACAAGAAAATTAAAAAAGTAAGAGTTAGAGAATATGACGCCGCGATTTATCCTAGTTCACCCTTAACCTTGGATTACGTCCAGTCCTAATAGTACGTCTGAGATTTCACTATAACCTTCAACGTTACAAGTATTATTTCTACACTTCCAGAGCCTCTTTAGGCCTCTTTCACAAAGTATTCTTTATCTGCGTTCTTAGCCTCTTCAGGCTCTAGCCTTTCTTTTCACTAGAAAAGATATTGTTTGAGCTTCATGTTACAAATGTATTTGCTCTCTTTTTCTCACTTGAGCTTTTACAATAAGAATTCTTTTCTTTTTTTGTATTGTATCGTTTTATATCGTAAAGTAAAGTAGAGTAGTTTTGTTTACGACTATAACTACTATTTATAGCCTAAATCTTCAACGGTCTTCTTGAGAATTCTGCTTGTCGAATCTTCTAAAAATGGTTATTAGTCGAGTCTTGTAACTAATTCTAACTAACTGACATTCTAGTACATTCTTCAATTTCCATCGTCTTGCAAGTTTCATATGCTTCGTTTGGTGTCTTATATGTTTCGTTTGGTGTCTTAGACTAAGCACTTCATCTTCATCTGATTTGTCTAATTAAGCTTTTACTAACGTATCGTCTTGATCTAATGATCTGTGCTACTTAAACTTATTTGCGCATTTAATAAATTCATCAAAACTGTTCACATACTTCTATGATTATTATTATTTGACTTTCATCAAAATTAATAAAAGAAGTGAAGTCCTCTTGACTTAATAATCTTCCCCTTTTTGATGATAACAAATAATAATTATACTAGAAGATAAAAAAAGTATTCAGAAGAAAATAACGATAATAGTCAGACGAATAAAGCAAGATATACAAAGAGAAACAAAAATTTCTGATCCTTTCTACTGTTCTTCCCCTATTTGTTATTAATAAAAAAGATAGTTCATTTTAGACTCTTCAAAATTTCAGAAAACATTTGTTGAATGTCAGTGTGGATCATCTGGGAAACACGTAGAAGTGAGATTTCCTCATGAAGATCACCCACTGCATCACCTAGTTCTTCAACCTTAGTATTAATTTCTTCAATGTTTTTAGCTAAGGCGTCTTGAACTTCTGTCTGCTTGTGACTAGCTTCATTCCATTTGATGAAATTCTTCAAGAACTCCGAATTAATAGTAGCATCTTGTAGTATTTCACTAAATGGATGAGTGTGTTCAAAAACAGATGGTGTTCTAGGTGAACCGTCTAATTCTATGATTTTGATTGAGGGTAAATTGAAAGGTTGTTTTCCTTCAAGGATATCAAGATCATCAGGTCTGGGTAATTTGTAAATTGGTTTCCTAATAAGGTGTAAAATGGTTTTAACTAAAGAAATGAAACCTAAGGGTTTGAAATGAATGAGTAAATACACAAAGGTTTCTAAGTTAAAATAAATACCTTCAATTGTGATACTTTTGTACCTTCCTTTTGATATTGTGCTAACTACCTTGAAACTTTTGTCTTTGGTAGATACTCCAAAATTACTTCCTAATTCCCTTGATATGTGATGTGATACATAGACACCTATAGATTGAGCTGCATAATATATGTCGTTTATGTTCTTCATTGCCACTTAAATCTCTTCTTGTGTGAGATCACCTTCGTGTCCTTCAGGAAACTTCTTTTTCTTTCCTTTTTCTTTTCTTATCACAAGTGCTGAGCATCTAGGTTATACATCTAGTACAATCTTGATTGCATTTCTGCTCGTTATTGGATAGATTGTATAAGGATCTTTAGTAATCTTCAATGGATATGGTTCTATCTTATCATCTCACAGAATACTGTATAGTCTTCGTTCTTCAGGACTTAGAAGATGTATCTTCAGATCATTTCCTGTTATAGATTCAACTTGAGCCTTAACTGTCTGTTTAGGAAGTTCTCTAATGATAATTGAACTTCTGTTACGATCAGGTGTTGATTCTTCTATGACCTTCATCTTCAAATCTTCTTTCTTTATCGGTTGAGGAGGGTTGTAAGGTACTAGCTGTTATGTAACAGTCTGTGTCTTTTATGGAACATCAGACAATGAAACCTTCTTCTGAACAAGTTTCGTCTTCTTTTGTTCTTCTACTGATTTGGAAAAGAGTTGTTGTTGAGGCTTCCTCTTCTCAAATACTAACTTCCTTTTTATCTCTGTCTCTCCAGATGATTGTGATAACTGAGTCTGGGGGATAGAGACAATTGGTTTGGTAGGCTGTTGTTATTTCTCTTGCTCTTTTTTACTCTCAGATTCTCCACCAAGAATCAGAACTTTCTGCTTCTTCTATTTTTGTTATCATAAGGTCATTAATCTTGGTGACGTTCTTGACTTTTCGGGCCTTTCTGATTGGAGTGTCTCAGCCTTCCTCTTTAAAGACACTTGTTGAGATGGTTGTTGAACCTTGCTTTCCTTCCTTTCTGATAACATCTTAGCTTGTAACTGCACATAAGACGATTGTTCAACCTTTTTCTCTACTGATATTCTTCCGGACGATCTAGGTTTTGCTTGTATTTCTAACGGAAAATTTTCTTTCTTGCTTCGTCTTACTAAAAGCTCCACCTTAGACTGTGCTTTCACTGTAAAATCTACATCCGCTTTGGCTTTAGTCTTGATCCCTATTTTGTGAATATTAGAGGCATTAATAACACTCTTAACATTCAACTTTATTCTGTTTCCTCTATCAAGTAGGATTCCAGATTCTTTGAAGAATCTCGTTAACATTATACCGTAAAGTAAAGAACTACTCTTCATATAATAATCCTCCCTAGCCTTTATCATGTACTTAAAAATCAAGAACGGAAGATTTATCAGTTGGTGAGTGAGTAGATGAAATAGACAATGATTATCATTCATCGCACCAAATCCTTTGATCCTGCTATTAGTAAGATACAATGTAGGAGAATTGAATGAAGAACCCTAGTCTTTGGAATGAGGGTTGAAGACTTCTTGACTCCTAGATTACTAGATCCATATAGTTGTCGATTAATGTTGGCTTTGTCTATATGACTTTGAGCAATCCAATCTATATTGTTGAATAGTTCTGCTCCTTTATTTGGACACCCAACAACCTTCACAACAGAATCTTGTGTGATTATGACTGACAACCCATCTACCCATCTACCATAGATACCAAGGTGTTGTCTACCACCTTCACATTCTTCCAGAACTCATATAATTCATTCAAATACATCGTCTCCCGGATATTGAAGAAATTCTTCCAGCCAACTGCTTCAATCTCAAGTTCAATATTCATTTGATTATTCTTCAAGGAAGTAAAATCGATAAGTCACCCATAGACAAGAGATCTTGACATTTTTAATCTGTAAAAGATAAACACTAAACACATAAATGTATTTCGCTTAAAGAAGCGAAGTTATTATAAAAATGAAAGAGAGATATGAAATGAAATGAAACGGATTTAAAGTTTTAGAACAGAGGGTTTGATCATCTTTGTTGAGAGCACTCTGAACAAGTTGGTTTCGAAGTTTTAAAAGAAAATTCTAAAGTGTAAATTGTTGTAGATTCTGAGATGATTTCTTTTTTATATACACTCTTGAAAAGTTACCGTTTGTAACATTTTTACTGATCCTCCAGTAATCATGAAATTGAAACTACCAAATGAAAATTTATCGTTACTATATAATCTAAAAGCTTACGACTTTTCAACTTCTTCAGAACGAATTGTCTGGATCATGGAGTCTCAAACGAATGGTCATTTAACATTACCATATTCAGATTTTGTTTGATTTCCTTGAATTTGTCTTCACTTAAAGGTTTGATGAAGATATCAACCTATTGTTGATTTGTCTCAACAAATTGTAGATTGATGATCCCCTTCTGTACATAGTCTCTTATAAAATGATGTCTAACTTCAATATGCTTTGCCCTTGAGTGTTGTATTGGATTCTTTGAGAGATTAATATCACTTATATTGTCATAGAAGATTGGAATATGATCTTCTTGGATAGAATAATCCTCTAACTGATACTTAATCCATAACAACTGTGAACAACAGCTTGCAGCTGATGTGTATTCCACCTCTGCAGTAGATAGAGCAATTGAACTTTGCCTCTAGCTTGACCAAGAAAGTGACAGCCTCCACTTGTACTCTTTCTATCAATCCTATCTCCAGCATAATCAACATCATAGTAGCTAATTAACCTGAAATCTTTACCTTTCTCATACATTAAACAAAGATCAGTAGAACCTACCAAGTATCTCAATATTCTTTTGACAGCAATATAATGAGATTCTTTAGGATCTGCTTGAAATCTTGTATACAATAGACACTAAACAATATATCAGGTCTACTTGTAGTTAGGTAAAGCAAAGAACCAATAATTCATCTGAAAAGAGTTTGACTAATCTTCTTACCAATTTCATCCTTAGATAAGAAGATTGAAGGATGCATAGAAGTTGACATTGGTTTAACATTTTCCATTTGACTATGTTTGATATACTTTTGTTGATGAACAAAAATCTTTTCTTCAGTTTGTTTAATTTGCAAACCAAGAAAGAACTTTAATTTACCCATCATACTCATTTCAAATTCACTTTTCATAAGATTTTCAAAATTTGAACATAATTTTTTAGAAGTAGCACCAAAAATGACATCGTCTACATATTTGTACAACGATAAAATCATTTATTTATTTTTCTAAATAATGTTTTATCTACTTGACCTCTAATAAAGTCATTTTTAATAAAAAACGAACTCAGACGATCATACCAAGCATGAGGTGCTTGTTTTAATCCATACAAAGCTTTTATGAAGTTTATGGATATAATCTAGTTTATCGATATCTTCAAAACCTCAGGGTTGTTTCACATAAACTTCTTCATTTATAAAACCATTCAAAAATGCACTTTTCACATCCATTTGAAACTGTTTTATACTATGAAAAATAACATATGCAAGCAAAATCCTAATAGCTTCTAGTCTAACTACATGAGCATATTTTTCATTATAGTCTATTCCTTCTTGTTGATTATAGCCTTGACCTACTAATCTAGCTTTATTACAATTTACTTTTCCTGATTCATCTAGTTTATTTTTGAATACCCATCTGGTTCTTATAATATATTTATTGAGAGGTTTAAGAACTAGAGACCAAACTTTATTCCTTGTAAATTGATTTGAATCCTTTTGCATAGCTAAAATCCAAGCTTCGTCTTGAAGAGCTTCATCAATTTTCTTAGGTTCTAATTTAGAAACAAATGCTACATTGGCCTCTCTTCTAAATTTAGATCTAGTTCTCACTCCTTCTGAAGTTTCTCCTACAATCAAGTTTTCTAGGTGAGAAGATTTATATTTCTAGTCTTTCCTTAAGCTAATATTTTTAGAAATATCTTCTACCTTATCAGGAGGATCGTCTGATTGTGAATCTTTTGGGTTATTAACTAAAGGAGTAGATAGAGTTTCATCATCAGAATCATCTCTTTTATCTAGATGAGAGTCATCATCAAATTTCACATGCATAGACTCTTCAACAGATTTAGAAACAAGATTATAAACTCTATAAGTTTTAGAAGTAATTGAATAACCTGGAAAAATTCCTAAATTGATCATAGAATCAAATTTATCTAACTTTTCTTTTGTATTCAAAATAGTGCACTTGCAACCAAAAGGGTGAAAGTAAGAAATATTTGGCTTTCTTCCCTTCCATAATTCTTACGGAGTTTTATTTAAAATAGGTCACAAAAATACTCTATTTTGAATATAACAAGTAGTATTTACAGTTTTTGCCCAGAAGTACTTAGGAAGATTCATTTCAAATAGCATAGTCCTTGCCATTTCCTGAATCGTCCTGTTCTTTCTCTCTAGAACTCCATTTTGTTGAGGAGTTCTAGGAGCAGAGAAATTATGAAAAATTCCATTCTCTTCATAAAATATTTTGAATTTTTCATTTTCAAATTCTCCACCATAATCACTCCTAATTCTACCAATAGACATTCCTTTTTCATTTTGTAAATTTTTTCACTACAAGAAAAATGAAATTTGCCGACGGAATGTACCGTCGGTACACATGTTATTTTCGTCAGAACTTTTAAATACTGACGGAATACGACGGGAGACGGAACCGTCATTAACAAGGATGTCGCTAATACTCACCGACAGACCTATTTCCGTCGCAATATTATCAACGGTTCCGCGACGGAATATGATCCGTTGTTATGTTTTAGCAACGGAAATTATTAAAGTTTTTGTCATTGCATAGGAAATATTAACGACGGAAACATACCGTCGGTATACTTCACCGACTGATTAACCGTCGGTACGTCTAAGCCGATGATTTAAGTAAAAGGTGAATGGTGCCGACGGTTTGATGTGTTCCGTCGGTAACACCACTAAGTTTCCGACAGTTTTCAGTAAACCGTCGGTGATATGCATGTTTGGCTAAATATGCATATAGCCAAACATGCATATTTTCAATAGTTCACTTATCTGTGCATATTAACTTAATTTGTATATTTGTATATATGACAAGTATGGAGTGAAAAAAATGTATATTATTTCAAATTGGTAATGAACAAATTAAAGTGTACATAAATTCTTATGTTTTTAATTGAAACATAATCAGTTCAACTATCTAAGGTTGTGGTGATCGCGGGTGGTCCTCTGTAGAACTTCCGTTCTTCTGTTCGAACGACTGTCTCAGCCGAGCCATGTGCTCCATCTCTTCCCTCATCTTTGCCATAAGCTCCATCTGCTCTCTCATCTGTGCATCTTGCTCTCGCATCCGTTGTTCCTCCCGCTGTGTCCGGTCCTCTTCCAAATGAGCTATCTTATCCATTAGTGTTGCCACTGTGGCCTGAAGCTCGATGACAACGTTGTTGTTTGCTGGCCTACTGCTGGACGCTGCTGTACTGGCCATGGAAGATTGGGAATAACATGTATTCCCATATGAACCCAGGCCGAATATCCTCCCACGACGATCCCTCCCACCCACAGCTTCAAGATATGTCTGAGTCTCATCTAGAGGCTGTTCCTCCTGAGACTGTCGCTGAATAATTTCTTGTAATTGTTCCTATAGGGTTTGTCACGTTAACATGGAACATAAGGAAGGGATCATTATTATGAAATATATACAATGCATTAAGTTGACGTACATTCAGCTCTCGACAGCGGTTGTTGATGAATGTGGCATCGTCATGCTTCTTCGTGTGAGTGTGCAGAAATAATTGAATTGGTGTAGGCTTGATGCCCAATGATTTCTCCTGCAATTTTAAAAAACGAGACTGTTAGCAGTTGCGAGCATGCATACTGAAGAAACCCCTTAACTCTCGAAACAAAGTCATGATTTATGAAACCATCAGGAGTTAATCGTCTATACATCCAAGATCTATCCCGAAAACTCATATCTACCCAACTGTTCATTTACACCGGTGCATCTATTGTTAATATAATTCATTTATGCCACAAAAAACAAGGTATGTCACATAATACTTATGATCCAATATCACAGTTCAACTTCTGACCCCTACACTCCTCGTATTATTCACCTATAAGCCTCACGGGAGATTGATCATGCGGAATGGGTTAAGGTTTATGTTCAAATATCAAATATATTTAAACTTAATATATGACATATTTGTTTGTAAACAAATATGTCATAAGACACATAAAGTGGTTGATTGATGTTAAATGGAATATAAATATACAATATTTTTATCAAATAATTATTGATAAAAATATGAATACTTAGTTTTATCATATAGTTTAACATAAACAAAACAAAACAAAAATCTGTGGACATTATAAATCATACAATGATCATCATAGTCCAGAGCATTAATAGAATATCGGATGCACATAATTAAGGTAATTGGATAATAAGCAAAAGGTCGCACTCGTCCCCTTTCAATGCTAACATTAACCAAGCTCATTCGAGAAACAAGAATCACATCGTGCGAGGCATATCAATTAACAATAAAAGCAGTTCACACAGGAAGTTCAAATACGGATCGTTTCAACCAAGGGCAAAAACACGTAGTCAAATACATAATCACTTACCTCAACTGAAGGGAAGAACCTCAATGAAGATGCTGATGACCGATGTAAACCTGATACAAATATTTGCCATAAAAAGTTTAGAAAGCAAGATACATTAAAATATTTGCATGAATTTGGGAAACTTAATCAAGGTCATTAACTATACTCAAATAAATATAATTAATTGTTAGTTTTGGTTGTAATGACAAAACGGATGTCACATTTTACGAGGATCCTGCTGAAAATTCGGCAGCATTTCCCCTATAAAATGAGCATCCCCCTCTTACAC
>JAOTBA010000204.1:26681447-26700076 GCA_025629845.1 Erythroxylum squamatum | reverse complement strand
GAAATATGTCTGAAGTGAATCTGAAATGAATGTGATTTTATGAATTGTATGTGTTATGTGATTGAGTGAGCCATCGATAACGGTCACTCACTGAGATCACAAAACTCACTCAAAATTTGCAATATTTTTTCAGGCTCAGAAGAGTTACCCTGTTAGGCAAACGGGAGTATAGCCACTGCATTCAAGTAAGAGGTAGAGGTTAGGATCAGTTTGCGTCTGCATTAGTATTTTCTTATTTTTATATCAAATTGAGTCTTCCACAATTTTTGTAACAGGTATATTTGAATATTCGATTTTGTAATAACTTTCCAGAGTGGAAAGATTGTAAATGAGATTAATCAAAGTGTAATAATAATTATGTTTTCGATGTTTATGAAATAAAAGTACGGCCTGAATTTGAATATTGATTTTCGCGTACATGTAAAATAAATTTGAAAAAAAAATTGTACTAAGTTTTTGAGAGTTTGACCGTTTTAATATGCCACCCTTGCGGGATTCGCACTCGAACATCACTCAGGATGTCGGGTACGTGTCTTAAGAGGGTGGGGTGCTACAAGACACCTGTTGAGTATATTACAAGCGGTTGACACGGCTTCTCCCTAATAACCATGAGTTAGGTCACTTTCGCATAGCATTGTTTTAGTCATATCTACGAGAGTCTTGTTCTTTCTCCCAACAACTCTAATTTGCTTAGGAGTCCTTGGGCATGAGAAGTTATACCATTTTCGTTGCAGAAGTCTTCAAATTTTCTATTATCAAATTCTCCTCTATGTTCGCTTCGAATCGATGTAATGCAGTACCCTTTTTCAGTTTGAACTTTCTTGCAAAACTTCTCAAAGACTTCAAAAGTATCATCTTTATTTGATAGAAAATAAACCCATATAAATTTGGAAAATCATCTACTATAACAAAACTGTAATGTTTACCACCAAAACTTTGAATCCTAGTAAGAGCAAATAAATCCATGTGCACAAGTTCAAGTGATTGGTTAGTTGTCACAATATTTTTAGGAGGGAAGCTGCTTATGCTTTGTTTTCCTTTTAAACAAGCTTCACAAACCTAATTGCTCTCAAATTTCAAAATCGGCAGTCCTCTTACTAACTCATTTTTGGACAAATTTGATAAAATGCTCATGCTAGCATGTCCAAATCTTCTATGCCAGATAAGTGAATCCTTTTCTATTGAGATAAAACACTTGTCACTTTGAGAAGATACATCTTCCAATTGAGCACAGTATATGTTTTGATTTCTAGGACCAACGAATACAATATTGTTATTAAGATTGTCAATTATTTCACAATGTGATGCATGCATAAAAAGTAACTCTGTAACCTCTATTACATAATTGACTTACGTAAGCAAGTTATGTTTCAATCCATCAACAAAAAGAACATTGTCAATAGCCGAATATTTGACTACCAATTTACAAAATTGTCACCCTTTGGATTAAACAGAATAGAAAATGGTGTCGTTTTCCCTTTTTTATGTGCTACAACATTTGAAGATGATCTCACAATTCGTCACCAAATGTTACCAATTTACAAAATCATCGCCCTTTAGATTAAACATAATAGAAAATGACATCGTTTTTGCTTAATTTTTTTTATGTTGTAACATTTGGCGACGATCTCACAATTCGTGGCCAAATGTTTATCATTAGTTGAATATTTGGTTACCAATTTACAAAATTGTCGCCCTCTGGATTAAACATTATTGAAAATGACGTCGTTTTCACTTTTTTTTGGTAACATTTGGCAACGATCTCACAATTTGTCGCCAAATGTTAATTAGTAGCCGAATATTTGGTTACCAATTTACAAAATCGTTGCCCTTTGGATTAAACATAATAGAAAATGATGTCATTTTTGCTTTTTTTTCTATAACATTTGGCGACGATCTTACAATTCATCGCCAAATGTTAATCAGTAACCGAATATTTGTCTACCAATTTACAAAATCATCCCCAATACTATGCTTTTTATAGATTTTTATATTTTGCTAATTTTTAATATATCATAAACTATAGAATTTATATATAATAAATACATTTTTGTGAGACCACATAAAATTTTGAAATCATATATATTAAAAGAGATTAATAAAAAGTATAAATGACATTTTTGTTAACTAAATTTATTTTTACACTTGTACAATCATTATGATTAATATTAAATTTGATCTTTGAAATGAAATTGTTGTTAACTAATTTATTTTTAGGCTTACAATAGATTTTGAATAATATTAATTTGATTTATAAGAATATGATATTAATATTTAATATTGATTTCCATTTTTTACTATATTACAATTTTTTAATTAAATATATATTATTATTATTATCATATGTGGTAATTAATATAATGTTATATGAATGTCTATATAATAACTGTAACTAGTATAATGATTTATGAATTATTCCATAATATATAAATTTTCTCTTATCTTACTTATGTAATATATTACTCTATTTAATCATAATTATCTTTTTATTATATAAAATTTCCATACTGTTAGATATAATTTATATATTATATATAATTATGTTAGCCAAAGGTGAACCCAAATGGTAATGGGATACCATTTGGCAACGGGTTTTGAATCCTCACCAAATGGTATATTTCTTTTGAATTAATCAGAACGAAGTCGTTTGGGTTAACAACAAACGATGTTGTTTTTTGCCACGTTATTAACACGAAAATGAAGTTGTCTTCATTTTTGTGTTAGCTAGTATTTCATCTTGGTAATCTATCGAAGAAGCATCATCTCTTGTTTTGTGATCGTCTCCTATCTTGTAGTCATCACCGTCGAAGAAGTGTCATGTCCTGTGTTGGTACGTATTACTCTTCTTTTCTGTTACCAAGAACCCTTCTTACTGTGCTTTATTTATGTTACGTTTTGGAGTTTATGTGGGTTTTCTATTATGCAAATGGTGTATGGGTTTCCCTTTTTGTTTGTGTTTGGAAGATGGTGAATTGTGTTTCTGTGTTGGTTGTGTATGGGTAGACCTCTTTTTTCCACCTTCCATACTTATTTAAGGAAACCCTGGTAACTATTTGATGAAAGGTTTGTTAGAGACTAAAGGCTAAACATGCAATGAATGTTTATGTTCTAATTTACCATATGATTGCGTTTACACCAAATCTGTACCACTTATAGTAGACACATGTATCCATCATAAGGACTTTATTTCAACGTGTCATGAGGTTGTGATTAGACATAATAATTAAAAGTAAAATGGTCAAAACCTAAAATATTAGCAAGGCATCAAAACATATATAGGTGACAAACCCAAAGTTTGAATATTTCATTCAACTCACTTGAGAATGGTTAATTACTTCATATGAAGAACAATTCCCATCACATTGAGTTTTCTTGTTGCTACCTTTCTTACTTTATCTTTTCTTGGTACTTTTTTTTACGAATACATATATATATCAATAAACCAAAATTCTTAATTTGAACCATAACATAATATTGATTGTAATATAGTTATAAAATAAAAGAATAAGGTTATGGCTTAAAGGAGCTAACTAGGGATACAGAATTAGGGTAGGTTTTTAAGTTAACACTTGTAAACCAATGAAAGCCTTTTTAATTCTTATACAGGCATATATCGAATAGGTCTTCAAATGTTCTAGGCAAGTTCTAGAGAAAAATCCTAATATAAGACAATACACTTTAAAGGAAATTACATATTAATTTGAGTGTTTCAATCTTTTATGGCTCAAAGTCTTAAAATTTATTTGAAATCAGTTCAACTTTGCACAATGCCTCATCATTTTATCATTAAATTTTATAAAAGTGCATAATGCTAGCTAATTTAACCGCTCGATATATTTTTACTCTTTTTCTTAAAAGACCAAATCTTTTAGCATACACACATTTCAATTTATTGAAAATATATTTTATGGAACCATATATATAATGGACTCACTCAAAACTAATCAGCTAATTATTAAGATAAATTAAACCTAAATCACAATTATACAACTATTTACATTAAAGGATTCTATAAGGGATGCTTATGTACATAGAAGCAATTATATTTTGAAGCTGTAAGGGATGTTTATGCATCCCCTGAACATATTACATACATAGTTAACATCCCCAATCTTATCATATGAAGTAGTCTCACTTCGTAGATCACAAAATTAACATTGCTAGAATGTTGGAACATTTAAATAAAAATTAAGTCTTATATTGACTTTTCATAATAAAACTGTTAACATTAATTCATCACATAATGTTGACGTGATAACTAGTTTTTGATGGTAGAAATGAGCTCTACTGGGATGAATATGAGAAAATTCTCCCTAATTAAGAACAAATCGATGCAGAACAAATATCCTCATCAAAAACTAATCACCACTTGCCTTCAATGACCGATCTTCTTCATTAATTTTGTTTAGTATTATCCGAACTACTTCCCTTTCTTTATTATCTGTATCTCATTTTCTTTGAGAAAGCTATTATATGATCATCTGATTGTATATACTATATGTTGAGTTAAACTTCCTCCAATCTTCAAGAGAACATATATGGAAATGGAGGCAGTGGCGATGTCCCGATGGTCCCTATAAGATTAGGGAATCAATTGTTTTGGAAAAGTGGTTGATTTCAAAAACTATATTTATTCATTATGACGATGATAGAGCTTATCAGTTGGGTATGCATGCGTTCGAATTTGGGTTCCTAATACTGTTTGATTTAGCTTTGATTGTTTTATAATGTTTGCTCATTAGGTGAAATACATGGTATGTGTGGTTCATCTAATATCGTCATTCATACTACATCTAGGAAATTGTTAACTGCATCTTTAGCAAATTTAGTTAAAGCAAAAAAGTTGTTGGAATAGGGTGTCAACAAACCAGACCTTGAAGGAAGATTTTTAATTGTTTCAATTGATGACTTGAAACGTGCAACGAGCCTTCTTTGGAATCTAGACATTGGGAACCATTTTACCTCTTCTACCGAGCCTAATGTCACTTGGAATTCAAAAATATAATTATTTCTTTTTCTTTTCAATGGAATATTAGGCGTGAAACTTTATTTTTAATTTTGTATGTAAAAATTGTTAAATCTTTGATTAACATCTTGTAGTACTTACCATATATCATTATATTACATTGCTTACCATATTTCAATATGTATATATATTATTATTTTATTGTTAATAATTATTAATGATTAAGAATAGTAGTCAACTTAAATTTATGATATTTTTATCTTATTAACATTAAATTTTACGTATGTTTATCTTTTTATGTCCAAAAATATTTACTTTTCAAAATTTAAATTATCTATCATGCATGTATTTTTGAACAACATATTTAAAACTTTGAAAACATTTTACAATTTTTAGATGCTTCATTCAATTTTCATGAAAGTTTTGTATGAACGGATCGAAGTGTAGTACTATGTACAATAGGTATCACTAAAGAATCATTTGCGTATAAATCCATAGATTTAAACAAATTTGTAGAGTTTGAATGCATTAGCTATTTAAAACAAATTTATAAAGAAAGCAAATGAAAAAATATGAAAAATCATATAAATGTCAATTATAATTAGCCTTAGAATCATTAAGCACACTTATCATTAAAAAATTATCTTTTTAACATTATTATTTTTAAGAACAGTATAACATACAAAAATTCATCAAAATTTTCCTAAGAAATACATTAAGATATAAAATCTTTAATATTAACTTATGGTGACGATTTGCCAATTCATCGTCAAAAGTAGAACTTTTAGTGACGATTAAGACGAATCGTCACAAAAGGCTCCAGAGTTGACAATGAATTAAGCAAGCCATCGCTAAATGTGAATCATTTTGCGATAATTCGAGAAATTCACCATAGAAGAAACATCACAAAAACTTTGACTTTCTGCGATGAATCTAGAATTTGGATGAGTAGTTATAATACCTAATTATGATTCAAAATGTTCACAACATACCTTACTCCAATTAAAATACTCTTACCAAAAAATAATACATAAATCGTATGAAGATGGTTTATATATATAACAATAACATACTTGTCTGCCTCCCAACATGAAAACAAATGATAATAACAAAATACATATAAAAAAATGTGTTCCGGCAAACTTATGCTGCAGATTAAAAAAAATAGTTCTCAATATTTTCCTTTAATGAGTCAAATTTTTTTAAAAATAATTGGCATATTTATTTATGTCTTATCGATTATTATTTCATTCATTCTTTAGTAATAATGGTCTCATCTTTTTTATTAATTTTGAATCATACTTAATACCTATATATAATAGTAAAAGCAAAAACAAGGACGGACCTTTGCCCCCGTAAAAGCAAAAACGTAGGCAATCTCCTATTCCTTCCGATTCTCCACCTGGCACTAGCTGAATGGTAGATATCACACGTCATCAACGAGGCAGCTGAAGCTCCTATCGCTCTTACGTTGTAAAGATTACCAAAGTATTATTAGATTACCAAAGTATTATTAGATGATTGTTGGAGGACTATTTACTTAAGTGAGTATTTACCGTAGGAACTTTAAACATACGATTTAATGTCAATAGTAGAATTTGAACTAAATAAAAGACTCTTTTTTTTATACGAGGGAATAAAATAGATTATACAACAAGACGGCGGAAACAGATTCTCAACATATTCTCTAAAAGGAATATATGACATCTAATGAGTGGAATATCAAAATAAATAGTGCCTATATCAAAATGTTCAGAATAGTTCGAGAGCCAGTCGGCACATCAGTTATTCTCGCGATATATATGACGATGTGTTACTGCCCAGTTACGAATAAACAGTTCATTAATATCCTGAACGATAAGGTTAAAAATCTGTGATCGACTCGCCAAAAAAAATGAGGTTAATCATCGCTATCGAGTCAATTTCGAGTTTGATTCAACAATATCCAAAATTTCACGCGAACGTAAGCTCAATATATATACCTCAGAGTTCGGCACACGTCGAAAAGTACCACCCGAGATTCTGGCTGCTTGAGAACGTGCAGAATTCGGATCGTAAATTATTATTGACTACACGAATAAGATAAAATTGCCATTTACGCCCTGTTATCTATAATTCTGACCATCCCGATGACGCACATAGGCATAGGCATAGCACCAACATCCATCTGATCCATAACTGTTCTTAGTTCTTGCACAACAATCAACCTTCCGAACAATTCCAATTTTCTCATCTCCACTTCTGTATTCTTTTTTCTTAATATTTCCACCCTTCCTACCAATTTCATGGCCCGAGTGTCCGATTAATCCCCAAAAATGTCAAATTCGCTCAGTCCTCACCGATCCGACGACGACGTAATCGATCCGGCCCCCCTGCTGTCAGGGGACTCCCGCACTGATTCGAACAACCAATCCCGGAGATTCGCGAGGCGGCAGCCCCTTCGCGACGCGGCCAGGTTCCTCCGGAGAGCCAGCAGCCGGCGGCTTATGAGAGAGCCGTCGATGTTGGTACGGGAGACGGCGGCTGAGCAGCTTGAGGAGCGTCAGAGCGATTGGGCGTATTCGAAGCCGGTGGTGGTTCTGGACATCATATGGAACATGGCTTTTGTGGCGGTGGCTATGGCCGTGTTGGTGTTGAGCAGAGAGGAGAAGCCCAGCGTGCCCTTGAGGTTGTGGCTTGTTGGGTATGCGCTGCAGTGCATTTTGCATATGGGTTGCGTATCTGTGGAGTATAGGAGGCGACGTCGTCGGAGATTGGGGAGCGTAGCTGCCGAAAGAGGGGTTGATAGTGATGGGAATTCGAGTTTGGGATCGAGAGAGGGGTCCGAGCATTATGTGACGTTGGGTGAATTGGATGAGGATGGAACCAGGTAAGGACAGAAATGGTTAAAGTTGAAGCTTTTGATATGTTCATCGTTTGAATGATCATACTGTATTAAAAAAAAGTTAACCTGACATTGATTGTGTCATACTGTGGTTGCCAAATGTGGAGGCTTATGATTACTATTATCATCGGAGAAGGGTTTCTGGGTCATGCGATAGTCTGAGAAACGATGATGATGGAACGGATTAGTTGTTTATTGGGATTCACTTCGACGGATTAATCGGTTGGCATGATTATTACTTGAGTTGCATTAGGATAGGAGAGGACATCTTCCAATTTGGAGAAGTAGTATGCTGTATGTCTATTTGGATCAATCTGCTACCTTGGCACTATTGTTGGATAATTTGTATGATTAAGTGAAGATTTGCCAGTGAGGCTTTTTCATACCTTTTTACTTTGGTTGATTAGAAGCTAATTTAAAGGAAGAGCTTAATTACCTGAAAGTTCATTTGTTTTGATAGAACTTTTCATTACTATAGAGAAGTAAGAAGAAAGGAGCCTGTTGGTTGGTTTGTATGTTGTGTATGTTTATTATTGATTATGCAGCAGTTACTAACCTCATGGACCAGAAAGATTAACCTACTGCGGTGTCTTATTTTCCTTTTGGGCTTTAACTTAATCTATATTTGGAGGGACTTGCCATGTTGTCAGACAGAATGTTTCCTGTAATATGTTACTAATTGTCAATTTTTATGCCCATTCTTCGTTGGTTTCTTTCTTAATTGGTCTTCAAAATGGGACTCATTTGACTCTTGTGCCTATCTTTTGCTTATTCTGTATGAGTACTACATATGATCTGTTGATTATGTTTACTATTTCTATCTGAGCCACCTTAACAGTGTTCCAAAGCATCTAGAGTCTGCAAATACAATGTTTTCATTTATCTGGTGGATCATTGGATTCTACTGGGTATCTGCTGGTAGTCAAGCTCTGGCAAGCAGCTCCCCTCAGCTTTATTGGTTTGCTCTTATCCTTGCCTGTCTTTTTACTGTGTTCGGATGCTGAAGTATCTTTCCTAGAACTTACCTTCTGATTTTTTTTTTCATCTGCAGGCTTTGTGTAATATTTCTTGGTTTTGATGTGTTCTTTGTCGTTTTCTGTGTTGCTTTGGCGTGCGTCATTGGTATTGCTGTATGCTGCTGTCTTCCCTGTATAATTGCCATCCTATATGCTGTTGCGGATCAGGTATCTCTAGCTTGTTCTTTATCTAATTTCTACGTTAAACTTGGGATATTCCTCACATTGAAGCCTTTTCTTTATTGCAATCTCTTTTTTCATGCATTTGATGCAAGCTGAAACTCGAATCAGTGATTAGATGCCAACTGGCGATGCTTTTCTTTATCTTCTAAGTAACTAACTTTGCCCATAAAGACATGGGTTAACATAAAAGTCATTTCTGCTGCTGTCACTCTCACTTAACAGCTTACGTTACATGAACTATTGCCTGACCTTAGGATATAAATTCCAATTCTTCTATATATCTTAACAATGAAGAAGCAACTAAGTACGTCTCGATGGTAAAACACAATGGTTTTGTGGTATGTAATGTTGTTTTTTTTCAAGAAATGGTGTTGGAGACTTGAAGTTAGGATGTCCTTTAGATATTTCCTCTCAGCATTGTCTGAGCTCATGGAGTAGTACAGTTCTGTGGTGCTCCCGGATTCAAAGATTTCTGTCACTTAATCATGTAGACAGCTTCAATTTTCCAAGAATTATAAATGACTTTCTTAGCCATTATGAATTCACCTGTGTTTGAGTCCACGTGTGATCCTTGAGACTTGTGATCTTTTGTCAGATATTGGTGTGCACCAATTACGTGGTCAGAAACCATAGTAATAATAAACTATTGTGATATTTTATTGTTCTCTTTGCTACTGTGTTCTATTAAAATCTCACATAATCCGCCACACCAGGAAGGAGCATCCAAGGAAGACATTGACCAGCTTTCAAAATTTAAATTTCGAAGGTTGGGTGATGTTGACAAGAATACAGTTGATGCGCAAGCACCTATTGGAGGAATTATGACTGAATGTAGTACAGATTCACCCATTGAACATACACTTTCACAGGAAGATGCGGTACTTTGTTCAATCTCAGTCTCAATCTAATTTCAGAGGAATTACGACTTTAATCCTCAAGGATCCATTTGTGCATTTTATTTGTGTTCTTATGGTTTTCAAGGGAGACCTAAGATGTTGTCAAACCCTTTGTCCTAGTGAAGTAATGAGGGAGATTTAAAACGATGCTTATTGTAACTTGCAGGAATGCTGCATCTGCCTCTCTCAATATGACGATGGAGTTGAGCTTAGGGAACTTCCTTGTGGACACCATTTTCACAGTGCCTGCGTAGATAAGTGGCTATACATCAATGCTACCTGTCCTCTTTGCAAGTACAATATCTTGAAGAGCAGCAGGCAAGGGGAGGAAGTGTAGAAGATTGACAACCGCATGTGAACTTGTGCATTTACTGGCTATTGGCCTCTTAGCTGCGGCTTGACATCAGATTCGATACAGGATTTTCTGCCTTTTTTTTCTCCAGTAGTTCTTTTGGCTTGTAGCTGTGTTGGATTACTATTTTGATGTCGCTCCTGTCCTGAAAATGTGTTTGTAAATTGACATTGCCTGCATCATCTGAATTGTGATCATGTTAGAGGCACTGGTTGGCATTACCTTTTTTGTTTTTGTGTGGAGTTTCGTAATTAGATAGGGATAAATACACACCTTAAGTGCGTACTGGTTTTTTTGGGCTCTTTGTTGTGGTTTTTTCTTTTTCAAAAACCTGAGTGGAGTATTCTTCTGGTTTTTTATCGTGTACCAGCATTTGATGAATAAACTGAAAAGACAGAATCTTGACTTGGGCTTCTTAATGTTTCGCTTCTTATCTAGTTTAGATCCTCTGTCCAATATTATGGTGTTTTATTGTGTTTAATAAATCTCAGCCATTAATTTATGTGGATCTCGTATGGGATCTACGTGGGTCCTGCAAAATAAATGGCTGAGATTTCATAAGACATAATAAGACAGAGTAAAACTGGACAGAAGATCTGGACTCCTTCTTATCTTATGTTTGTGGAGGCCCTAACAATTAATGGCGTGTACCTGTTAAGGTTGAAGCTAAGGTAATGGAACTCTCATACTATCCGTTTTATTACTCGTTTTATAATTTGTACGTTCATATCGGCAGCGGCTACCTCTTTTCATCTTAAGTTCTCGGAAAAGGTTCCTCTCGTCGAAGTGGCACTTGGTCAAGGAACAATGTCTCCGCCTAAATGGGAAGCGGCTCATATTTTATTTTTTATATCTTTAGGGACCGGTTTTAATATAATTATATTTTTATTGCTGAAAATAGATGCATATTAAATTAAATTTAAAGATAAATTATTTTTAATTAATTAAATTTATTTAATTTCTTGTATAATATTTACTAATAATAAAAATTGTTTTATTTTATTAAAATAAATAGTGTAAAAATTAAAATTTACTTAAATTTAATATTTATTTTTAATAATTGAATTAAAATTTATATATTTAGAATATATTTTAAATTTAATTATATTTATTAAAAATTAAAAAATTAAATAAATTAAATGAAATTATTAATAATATTTAATTTAATTATTTATAATTTATATCAATAATTAATATATTAAATAATTAAATAATATATATTTAGTTGATAGTAATTTAGATTATACAAAAATAGAAACAAAAAACAAAATGACTTTTTGTAGTTTTTATGAATTTTAAAAACTAAAAGAACCTAAAAATTAAAATTAAAATTAAAAACTCAAAATTACAGATTTTTTTATTAAATTTAAAAACAAATACAAAAATATTAAAAATATAAATTGAAACAAACATGCACTTAACTCTTTCCTTTTTCTTGATTACGTGAAAGGATGTGGTCTATGTGATCCCCCACGGTAAAACACTTCAGCCACTTCAGCTCTATGAAACCTAACATGAAGCATAGTAACTTATGTTCCTTACGTATATAAAATGTACAAATTAAGTTTATCGCCAAAGAAAAAAAGACCTTCACATTTATATGATACTTTATTATCTATATATTATATTACTTAATTGTTGTTGCTTATTCATCCATTCAAACCCTTTAATAAAACTTTGGGTTGACTTTTTAAATTCTTAATAATCTTAGCCAATTGTGTAGCTTTGCTATGTTAACATTGACCCACCCAGATGCAAAAAAAAGGGAAGAAAAAAAAGTGATTAGGTCACAATAAATAATAGCTGAAATAATGTCTGAACAACAAAGAGTATCAAGTTTTATAGCATGGTTACTGAACATAAATACAAGGAAATCATATAGAGTAACTTTTGTCCGTGATACCCGTGTCAGGCTAAAACCTGAACCTGTTCTTTGTTCTCGAGAAAATCATTCACTTGTCAAAGAATCGTTGGGCATTGCAGGGACTTGCATATAGGGCAGCATTGTTTTCAACTCATTTGTTCTATCATAGAAATCGGAGTATTTAGTTTGACTGCAAACGTAGAAGTCTCCAGCATTGAACTCCATGGGCCATAAGATCTGTAGTCTGTTTGAGGCATGAAGGAGATATTGCAGTCGTACTTTGCAGGCTGTAAGCATAAGTTCCTGGCATGAACACATCTAATAGCTTAGTTGAAGTAATAGGATTCTTATCAAGAACTTCTCAATCCTAGTTCTTCTGAAACATGCACCAGTTGAATTGGGATTTAACAAGCTTGCTTAATTGATCAGTTAGGCAATTTGGAGGGATCCGATCCTATAGATAGTACAATAATTACGAAACATTTTTATATAATTTTTTAGAAATTAAGATCACTTAAATTTTATAAAATGATTAACACACACATCACAATAAACTAAAAAGCATAATTCATACTTTATTTCAAAGTTTGATCTTTTTTTTGTCATTTTCCTTCAGCAATTTTTAAAATTAGTTCATCTTAACTACCGTATTTACACAAATGTTTTAACCTTTAACAGTATCCACAAAACGTGTTGAGAAAACCCTACAATTATTATAGAGAGAGTTAGGCAAGAATTGCTAACTCCCTTAAAGCCTGAACTTATTTATAATATGTTTTAGACATTTTAGTTTAATTTCAATTAAACTTTAGTTAAAATTACAATTAATTCTAGTTAAATACTAATTGGATTTAAATAAGACTCGATATCTCATATTGGTCCTTTTTATTAAATATCTTATATTTGATCATTAAATTTCTTAGACTTTATAACTTAGTCCAACTTAATTACAATACATTTTCTTTTCAAACCAACCTTTATATATGACTCATTAGGTTCCCAAATATATTAACAATGAATATAAATTATAACCTTAAATCATATTTAGGATTAAATAAATTAAACTCATTTAATTTATCTTTAATTATTTAATTATCCATAGATCAAGATTATAGTCTAGTAATGCATTATGACTACTTAAATATTTAGGAATGCGTAGCGATTTTAGCTAACCTTTCTGTGTATGATTATTTTGTATAATTTAATATTTTTATTATACCATGTTCCAATTAAGCATAGAGCATGGAAATAATGTTACTTTATTTAAGTCCAATCAAATTAGTTATCTACCATTAATAATTGATTATATTAATGATATTTGTAAACTATTTATAAAGCATCATTCTACCTTAGCCAAATATTTTTTTCAGAACAATATTAGTCGAGAATAACAAAACATTCTCCCTAATTATTTTATAGTTATGAATCTTATATTGATCAATCAACCACCTCCATATAGTTCATGTTATATCTAATGATTATCTTCTAAGCTACCCTTGATTAGAATAGGTCACAAATAGTTCAAAACATAACAATCAATATGTGAGATAATTTTGGAGATTTTAAGTCAACGAATCACTTATATAATCATCGCAATGAGAATTTCAATGATGTACAAGTAATGTTCCAAATAGAATTCTCATATGGGGTCAGCTTAGTTAACTTGTTCTCTAACAACCAATTACACGTTTATTTAAGTATCTCTATACTTTAGCCTGTAAGATTGACTACTTTCTTCATAAGGAAGAAATATAATGTGTGCTAGTTTATTTACACTCTATTGATGTCCAATTTTATTAAAACAATGACTATGAACAATTTAGGGATAATACATAAAAACAATATGAATTTCATTGTTATGATCTCATCATAATTACGTTTGCAATGTATATTTACCCTATAAACTTTATCATATACATCTAAATATGTATAAGATAAATAATGCATTTAAATAATTATGTCACTAAACTAAAACTAATTGATTGGTTGTAGGATATAAACCTACAATCTTTCACTTGCATTAAGTCAATCATTTAATTATCTTATATCATATCACCATATAGCGATCAAGTTACTGTTGGGACAGTAGTTTAGTAAAAGAATTTTATCAGATTCTCTATATTGAACTTTTACTTAAATCTTACAACTTTTATCTTAATTATCATCATAATTAAGATAAATTGTCTAAATACATCCTTGGACCTTTAATGGGACCTTAGTTCCTTTTTGCATGCCTATTAACTCTAATGTTTTACAATAGATTAATGTCTGAACAATATAAGGAGCTATAGTAAGTTTGTTAAAGAACTTTTGATCCAAATAATCATTTCACTAAATGAAAAATGCATTTTGGCTTTATTAGCTATTAATGCTACATTGGAACATTTCCAATCTTAAAATAGTATTGTTCTAAGTAAAATATACCTTAATTAGGATTTACTTATAAAATTAATATCCATATAAACTTGAACTCAAATATCAACTCATACAAAATAATGGATATCTTCAATATTTCATAATTATAAGATATCTCAAATACTAACACCTTTAATACATTATCTGTATGCTTTGACTAGAATATATAAACAACTTCCATATCTATCTTTATATATCTAATTTCCAGAATTAAGTTGTTATTTTTCATATCCAATAAGAGTAATTATTGGACAATTATATTTTCAAAAATTAAAAATATGAATTGTTGTTCTCTATGAGTAATATGTCTCTACATGCTCCCACTGAAGAGGACAACTATGCTCCCATTGACCTTCTTGTTGACATGATAATTTCACAATCATCTCTAAAACAAACTATTTGAATTTATCATAAAAGTGAAATTTTCAGTTTCTTGTATCATTTTCACTACATCAAATCTATCAATAAAGACACTAATTCCAATTGGATGCATTGTCACGAGATTTGAACTTTTCAGATTTTATCTTACTCCCACAACTTATCATGAGAATCATTCTCCTATAAGTATACATTGAAAAAATATATATGTTCAATTGTAAGGTTATATCCAACCTTTTGGATATCTCATAACCTTTTATTATCTAATTTAGTTACAGCCTTATTAGATAATATATGCTTCAAATAAGCATCACATCTTAAAATTATTGGATTTTATTCTTTTAAAGTATTAGTGTTTCATATCTAATATGAAATATTGCTAACTAATTTAATTGGAACTTTCGAAGGCAAGTTATAGCACTAGACTTAGCTATATAAGAAATAAATATTGCATCATATAATATCTCATATTACATTTTTCTCCCTACTTAAATCCATATTCTTAAGAAATTTTGTTGTGGAGGTATTAACAAAAGAATCTCATTCCCTATAGATAACCATAAATTTTAAATTATCGCATCAATCTTATCAAAGTATTTCAGTATTCTCAAAACTTAATTTTTTCCTTAGATTTAAAAAATTTAAACTTTTTAAAATTTAAATCAATATTTTATTTAATATACAATACTATATTATATAAAGTTAATCAATAATATAATAAAATACATGTATCATCCTTTCGTGAATTGTTATCACATCCAACACATCACATTCATAAGATTTAATAGTTTAATACCATCATTATCCTTCCACCAAAAGTTGATTTGGTTATTTTTTTACTCAACAAGTTGCATAGAATTCATAATCAAAAGTTATATATATATATATATATATATATCATTATCCTTCCACCAAAAGTTGATTTGGTTATTTTTTAACTCAACAAGTTACATACAATTCATAATCAAAAGTTATATACACACACTATATTATGTAACTTTGCGATTCTCATTATGTTAATTTAACTAATATGCCTTTAAAGGATAGTTTTGATTATCTAACTTTTCATTCTTGCCACTTATGTTAAGCATAAGTTTCATTTGATCCAACACATACAAACTATTCGTATAAACTTGGATCAACCACTTCTACTCAACAATCTATTTCTTATCATTCCTTGAACATTATAATAATATTAAATCCATTTTCAATATCATATACTCACAAATATGAACTAGAAATATATATGATCTTTATCATATCATGTATACGCAAGATATGCAATCATTTTTCTTCTTATAACAACTATTATCATACTATAGCAAAGCCTTTAATTTATGCCTATGTTTATGTTTTTAGTAGGCTAAATTGATTGGAAGAGTTCCATCAAGGTAATATACCATTCTATTGTACTTTATGCATCCTCTTGCATCTTGCTATTAAGATATTAACATGCATGTTACATGTCATAAATGTTTATAATTCAAAATGTCCATGCAATTTATCATCTATATATAGTTAACAAATCTCTAAAACGTTGTCACAAAATCCTCAATAGGGATTAATAGAAAAATTGCATAATGGACATGCAACTTTTCTATCAAACTTTGAAAATCTTCTCAATCTTAACATATGTCTAAGAATTTTAGTTCACTATTTTAGTATCAACTATACTAAACAAGGTAAACTCCACTCAAAACAAAATATAAATGTGAGAAAAGCAAGTAATTAGTTATACGCAAATAATACTAAATAAGATTAACACTTTAATAATGTATTTGGTTACCCTACTTTTTTATTCGAAATAATAGACCGCACCACTATTCGAAAAGATTAATCTTTCTAGTGGCTAGGTTTTCATTCAAATTTAGTTAATCCTGAGTTTGTTCAATAGACCAACTAAAGTTAAATTAGGTAGATAACAACTTTATCAATCACGCCTCGTGTGAATCCTAGATTCGTTAGGTAACAACTCTTACCAAAATATATCTTATATGTTATTCCTAACCTTGCCTCTAAATTCATGTGATTATAAGTTTGCTTATCTAAATTATACAAATTTAGCTAAGTAGGACTCACTATTATAAGACTAAACATATTCAGTTAAAAAGACCTTGAGTTTACTTAACAAGCCTAATAATAAATAGAACCATATTTTATTCTTATAACAATAGAAGGCAACATTCATGTTCAAAACATATACTTAATATTTCTAACAAAGGATTTAATTTAAAATATTCTCATCAATTACAAAATTACATATATATATATATATATATATATATATATATATATCAAACATGTAAAAAAAGTGTGCAAATTATACACTCATAATCAAATTGTATGCATAAACTATCAAACTTCTTTTGATTCTAATTATTGATCTTCATAATCTAAATAATATTTTCAACTCCTTAGATAATTAAATTAGACTAAACTCATTGATTCCTAAATGAATTAAATTATGATTCTAAATATAAATTTAATTTAGTTTCAAAACAATTTTCAAATTCAATTAAAAACTATTTCTAAATAGAAAAACTCAATTTTCAAAATTTAACAAGTAAGAAATTCTAATCTAATTAGAAAATTACTTTTCCTTAATTGAAAAACTATTTTTCTAATATTAAAGGAAACTATTTTCAAAATTAAATAAAACAATTTTAAATTTAATTAGGAAAATCGTTTATATTATTTAGAAATTGATTTCTTAATTAATTAAAAATCTATCTTTAATACATAAGAAAAGTATTTTTCGAAATTATTAAAGAATGCTCATTTTCTCAATTAATAAATCAAATTTTAAATTTAATCAAGAAAATATATTTTCTAATAAATTAAGAAACTTATTATTCATGAGTAAATAAACAATTTATAAATAAATAAAATAATTATTCTCTAAATAAAATAATTAATTTAATTTATTCCAATCAAAATGAAGTAAATAAATTTAATTAAGAAACACCTTCTTAATTACTTAAGAAAATAATTTTATTAATTTTAAGAAGTATAATTAATTAATTTCAATCAAATCGAAATGTGGTTAATTTTAATTTTAGAAACTATTTTTCTAAAATTTAATTGGAAATCAATATAATTATTAATCTTAATCAAATTAAGAAAAAATAATTACTTTAACTTTGGAATGGAATTAGAATTTAAAACTCTTTTAAATTATGTTTAGAACTTGATTGAATTAAGAATACTTATTCCACATTTAAATAACTTAATTTAATCTTAGAATTACTTTACTCCAAAAGCTAAATAAGTTACTCCTTTCCTAGTTTAAGCCACACTAAACTTATGTCCAAACAATCCTTATCTTAGTTTTTGATGGCTTTAATCTTATAACAAAACAACCCTTGTTTTGGCCTTATGATAGTCATGTTCATGTTGCTAAATACCTTATTCGAATAAGCCTATCCTATACTAAAGACAGGTTTATCCTTATTACCAAACACCACCTTCTTAAAAAAAACCTTAATTTCACTAATATGAAACCCTATCCATCCTTAACATTAAGCTGCCACTGTTACCTTCATCCCTCCTACTACTGGTGACACCAGTGACGGATCCAGGATTTTAGTCTTGGGGGGGCAAGAACTTAAACCACAAATTTTTTGTAGGGGCAAAGAACTATATATATGTATATATTCTTAAAAAAATTTAGTCTTG
>JAOTBA010000204.1:26660910-26678954 GCA_025629845.1 Erythroxylum squamatum | reverse complement strand
AACTGAAAATGATTAATTGTGAGCATGGACTCAAGATTGTTACTGTATGTTTTTCTTCCGCGTGAATAAATGGTTTTTAAAAAAAATATATACCGAGTTTTACCGACTGATGTAGTACGCCACTCTCGTGGGGCACGGACTCAGATATCACCCACGATATCGGGTTCGGGTCACTTGGGAGTGGGGTGTTACAATCCACATTTCTCATTCCCTACTTTACTCTTGTCTATCATTTCTTGTTTCAAAAATTCTTCATTCATGAGCTCTTAACTCTTGACTAATCACTAAAATTTCTCATTCAATAGTTCAGATCTTTTACGAAAAGTTCAGGATCCAACACTCCAATCTGGTGCTTGCGCGGCCCATAAAGCGAAAGCCTAGTCCCGAGTCTCCGTCCATTAACTTGCTTCTTGTGCATCGTCTGCTGAGAAGGGCCCATGTTATAGCGAGTCGCGTTTGGAAGGTTCTTTGACGCTAGGGATGGATTTGGGTTGAGGGAGGTAGGAGCATTTTCAGCCAACGCCTGGAAGCGCGAGTCGTGGGACCCTTCGGAGCTGGCGATGTTACGCCTGTCTCTTGCTGCTAGCGTGCTGTTGGGCGTACGACAGCTCCGTCACTGGACTTGAATCTAGGGGTCGTATGTTGCGTCGGGAAGTGCGGTGGACATTGGGGACGTACGCATTTTCGTTGAGGTCTCCGTTGGCTGCTGCTTCGAGGAACCGCCTAGCGCCGGAGAGGCAGAGGTCCGTGAAGGGCAGCGCATGGTCTCATGTCGTATCCACCTGCATGCTAAGCAAATTGGAGGAAGTTCTTCATATGCAACTTTGATGTGTTTGCTGTCCAATTCTACTATAGATCGGAGAGGTGAGTTTAGATCTATTTCTACTACTACCCTTGCATATCGTCCTCGCTGTAATTGTTGCATTGTTGTATCGATTTTGATTTTGAATCCGATTAGATTTCCGAGGGCTCACAAGATAGATGGGTGATAGCGAGCGACGGATAACTTGGGAAATCGAACCCAAGTAACCACGTGTGATACTTAACGGGAGGAGGGTCAGAAGTTAGGATTCTAGGGCTGAACGGAGAGGGCATGTCTCAGGATCACCCATGGCCCTTGCGCGAGAGCATAGAGGTAATCTTCTTCCAACACACAATTGATCAAAAACGAATCATTCTCTAGGTCAATAATTTTCATAGGTCCAGTTACCTTCCACATAGTATAAAGCCTGAGTTTGAGCATGTTGAAGCCGATGAGGCGTCCCAGAAGCTTGACAACGACCGCATTTACCTAGCTCTTATCTAGCCGGCCTTTAAGGGAGTTGGACAATTCAATTCCTAGTCCAAATGTGCCTTGAACCATAGTGATCTCTCCTTCTTCAATTTCCACAGGGTCTTCATCTGGCTAGTCTAATGCTCCAGCAGCTTCAGGGACTTGGTTACCAGTGACTGCAGCGCTGTAGTTGTGAGGGAGAGTAGTCGGGGTAGTAAGGGAAGGGGGCGGGTCCTCCTCCCTTTCTCGTATTCTGACTTTCTTGGCCGCGTATCCGGCAGTGCCAAGTGAGATGAGATCAGCTCGTGAAGAATCTGAGTTCACGAATGCTAACAGGAAATTGGTTGGTTTATCTAAGTGTTTGTACGCCAGAAGCAAAGATGCTGGAGATGAAAATCAGGCATAAATTGTAGCGAAAGTCAGAGCAACCATCGAGTTCTGGCGTAGCAGAAGAAAAGTGCACGGAAGGATAGTTTTCAGAGAAAATGAATAGTAAATAAATGGCTCTTTTTTTAATAAGCCCTTTTCGTGATACATACATTTACTTTAAGTTGTTTTCATAATGAAACGATTGTTTCATTAACCACCTTTTTTAGGACCTCGTTACTCAAACTCAATAGTATTGCTTGTGCACCTTTAACAAAATCTCTTCCTTCTTTGATGTTCTAAAATTCTCCATCAATTTTTCTTTTCCATCTAACATTATTGCATATCCCTGTTAAACAAGAATCACCCTCATCTTCACCTTCTACAAGGTGAAATTAAATTTCTCAATATTGAACTTGTGAAGAAATATCTTGACATCAAAAACCTAATATCAATTATTGTGATACCAATTGCTTTGATATAAATTATTGCACAAACGAAATAAGAATTTACACGATTAAGTCATTTTATAGATAAAGAGAAATATTTATTTTATTATTGTAAAAAAGACGATGCAAGGAGAATAAATGACAATAATGTTGGCAATCTTCCAAAGGTTTTACCTTTCAAAATCTTTATCAAGGTATTTATAGCTTAAAATTATATATAAAAAATTTAAGTACACTAAAATTTTATTTCCACAAAAGCTTAATGTCATTAAGACTATTTTCGCAGACGTTGAAACTTTAATTTCGTGCATCCTCAAAAAATCTTGACACCAATCTAGGTCTTATCCACACCTAACAACGGCGTTGATTTGCTTCTAAATTTAAAAAGTCTTCGACTAGTGCGAGACCGCACCAGTGCGATCCTATATCCCTGTTTGACACCAATTAACTTCTAAAATTTTTGTATTTATCAAAAAGTTAAGGCACATCTAAAAGTCACACATTTCACTTTAATGCAAATATTTTCTATTATTAATTTAAACTTTAGAAATATTAATGCATAAATTTGTAGGCTTACGATAGGAGGGGGAGGACTCGAGTGGAGGGACCACCTTGGGGGGCCGAAAAGTATGAACAACCCAAAGACAGCAGAGGATATTCTAATCTCAATAAAATTAAAAACCTAAAAGTAACGGATTATATTTTTGTTTAATATTATAATACCTTATTCTGTCTTATAAATTTTAATTATTTATTTATATAAATTTTACATTTATTTAAAAGAAATTTATACCAGACTTAAATAAATAAATGAATAAAATTTTAAAAACAGAATAAAAAACCGTAATATTATATATTGAATATCGGACTCAAAAGCAGCAGAGCATATTCTAGTCCCAGTAAAACAGAGGCAGAGCAGCCTTTTTCCTTGGTCTCCTTTCGCGCTTCTCTAGAGCCCGCGGTTCTCTAAACCAAAACCACTTCCAGTTCCAGCTCCAAAATGCTTTATCCTTGTAGATGGAGCAATCAACTCTGTTAGAAAGGTACCGTCACGATCGCCGGAAACTCATTGAGTTTCTCCTGTCTTCTGGTTTGATCAAAGAGCTCCGAACTCCTTCTGGTCCCGCTGATTCTCTCGCTAACATCGATTTTGATCGTCTTAGCGCCGATCGTATACTTGAGTGCGTTAAGTCAGGTAAAGTGGGCTTCATTTCTGCCTTGTTTGGTTCCTGAGAAAACCGAGGAAAATAGCTTAGAGCCCAAAAACAGTGTTGAAAACACGCTTAGATGCTAAGGAAGCTCTATGCTGATGAATTAATTAGATTTGCCTGAGCTGAATTCAACTGTTTGTCTCGGTAATAGTTTTCTGCAACCAAATAATGATCTCTCTTCCCCCCTCTTACTCTTCGTTTTTCATTCTGTGAAGAAATGCTAAAATCTGTATAATCCACGCTGGCTTATATGTTCTGTTATCTTTTTCGTTGTTTGGTCTATCTGTGAGAGAGCGGCTGAGGACTATGAGTGTTACGTTTGGTTAATTCTGCTGCAGATGGAGTTCTCGACTTAAACGAAGCGACTAAAAGATACCTGGCCGAATCTGCCTATCCTGTCACGGTAAGGAAAGATGAATAAAAGCACTTGCAAGTTCGATGGAGAATTATTTATCTAGTTTGTTTTTGTTTTCTGAAATAATGCCGTCAATGCCATGCATATTAAGCATTTGATGAGTTCAACTCGATTTTTGCATGTATTTGTTTCTTCTTTCTGGAATTAGCTCGACGGAATTATTAAACCTAACAATTTAGTCTTAATTACTGATCTCTTCACAGGCGGGGAACTCCTATTTTCTTGTTTCTAACCCAGATTTAACGGGCTCGCCACCTAGGCGCATGCCACCGCCAATATATGTGAAAAGCAATGCTAATCATTTTCCTAGGTCGAGACCGGGGGATCCTTTTCCAGTTGAGAAGGCCTCTATGAATGGAGATGGAAACAGTCCTACATATAATAAAGCGTCAGCATATATTCCTACGAGACCTTTAGGAAATTCAGAAATTCCTGAAATTGCATTGCCTAGCCTCAATACAGGTATTTAGAACACAGCTTCTCATTGTTTTTGTGAGAGATTTCTGACCTGTGTGAACTTAAGGGAAGCATACTCGGAAAATATTTGTTTGTTTACTGAATCCATTGCTTTTCATCCCTCGAGTCAACTGATGCATAACTCCAGGAATTTTGAAGGATTATCTGACGATGACTTGCGGGAATCTGCTTATGAACTATTGATCATAACTGTCTTTCTGTCTGGGTAATCTCTCTCTCTCTCTCTCTCTCTCACACACACACACACACACACACACACACACACACACACACACACACACACACACATGCACGCACATACATACATACACTCACTCACTCACTCTCTCTCTCACTCAGTCGTACACACAGACTCAAGTGTAGTAGCAGGGCTTGTGATGTTGTCCTGCATGTGAGGACAAGCAAGATTTAATTGCATATTTGGGTGTGTATGATTTAATTGCATAAGCACATGTTCTGTTATGTGCAAGTGTTTAAAATTGCATGCATAACTTGTGACTTGATGTGGAATTAGTTCTTCTCTTTCTCTCACATACTTATACATTCAAGTAAACTGTTCTTTGTATGCTAGGGATGAAATATGCATGTTTGAGGACAAAAAGAAAGAAAAGAGTTCTAATCGTTTATTAAGGTTGAAGGGCAAGAAGGACAAATTACATTCCCAATCTTTGGGAAGACATTCAGATCTCATGAATGTTGTTCGTGCTCAGATGCAGGTGAGTTCTTTGCCTCTCTCATATTGCCACTCTTAACTTTCTGGCATCACCATGCCTTCCTTGCCTATGTCATGCAAATGCTCCAAGTAAAATGTGTTTTTGAAACTTGTCATGTAAGTGGTGCTAAATCTTATGATATGGATATAAGATAGTTGATAGGTGAACTTGGTAAATATGACTGATCTAATATTTACTGCCTTTTTTATATTTGTTGTTTACTGTTGACATTACGGTTAAGAATAGAAGAAAAGAAACGAACAATGCTTCCCCTTGGTGGATATTTCTTCTAGAGGTTGATTGACATGTTTTGAAGAAATAATGGGGTTTTAAGATCATTGCTTTATAGTTTCAAGTGTCATATTTCTTTTTTTTTTTTCCAACTGCCAAGTTCTGCAACTAATATTAACCATCCCCAAGAAAAAAAAGAGAAAAACAACATTATGGACTAATGTAAACGTTAGACATTATAAACTTTGTTTCTACATTTCGTATTATTTTTTCGTCTCTTCTATTGTGACACTCTTCAACAAAAGAACCAACCCTCCATGAAAGAAAAGAGAATGAAAGAAAGAGGGACAAAAGAAAAGTATTCAAAAGATGTCAGCCAAAATTCTTGTCCAGTTATATAATTGGCACTTGCATTTCTCTTATCAAATTGACTCTAAATTTGACTATGCTATCAACTTCTGTACCCAAAAGCTACTTTGTTTGTTACTTTGTTCTCATCTTCTCTGTGTTTAATCAATGCTCAAAGTTTGAGTGGAGTATGCAATTTTACTAGATTTCAGAAGACATGGATGCATGCATAAGGAGAAATTTCATGCAGCTGGCAGCAAGGAGGTTGCAAGGACAAATTTTTCTTCCAGATATTGCACTGGGACTTTTGGGTGGAATATTCAAGTCTGACTTTCTCCATGAGAAGTCTTATATGAAATGGAAGAGTAGACAGGTCATGATTGCTCTAATTTCATTAAGTTCCTCTTCTCAAATATCACATCAATTTGTATAAAGAACTTCATTGACTGACAATTAGTGAATTGATTGTCCATATGTGACTATGCCTGAAATGTGTTCATATGTACATCATGGTTGTTTTTGTTTAATCTGTCTTAGTTATACCCATTGTGTTTGAACTTCTGATTCTGGCCTGTCTGTTGCTTAGAATTTAGCAATTATGAGCTTAGTGTCTTACTGAGACAATGCAGTGCTGGCATGGCCTTGGTTGTGATTGCCCAAAGCCCTTAAATTCAATCACAAATTTCAAAGGGAAACAAAGTCGGCACTGGCATGCTGCATGGCTTTGTTTCTTGCCCACATTCGTGAGAAAAAATATTTCAGGCATATTAGTAGTGTTCTATCAAAATGGCACGGCTGGATAAGTATGTTAACTATGTCAATATTTTCAATTGTTTTTTCCAAGGGACAAAGAGGTTAATAGATGGTGTCAATCTATCAACTTTCTAACAGAATTTACAACGTAATCCTGTTGGTCACTTGATGCAGTGAAGAAAAAAACTTAATTCTTTTTGTTCTAACCTTTGTTGTTTGCAACTTATATTGTAGGCTAATATTTTAGAGGAGCTTCTTTGTTCTTCTGCCACTGCTAAAAAAGATGAATATTTGACTATCAGAAACTATGTTGCAATGATCAGAGAGGTATGCTTGGAGTTTTGTAAGTATGCCGTGCATGCTGCAACGGAAAGAGTTTGTATTTATTTCCTAATATAAATTTAAATGGGGCAGGATTGGGACTCAATTTCTCCCTCTGAACGCGTTGCTGTTCTGGCATCTATTAGGCAGGTAGCAGAAAAAGTCTCTTCCTTACCTGGAAAATTTGATATGGAAGGTGAAACTTTTTACTGGACTGCTGGTTATCACTTGAACCTCAGACTCTATCAGAAATTGCTTGGTAGTGTTTTCGACATTCTTGATGAAGGTCAGCTAATACAGGTATACTATCTATTGTCCACATTTTATCTGAGCATTTCTTTGGCATATCATTGTTGATGTAATCTGATTGACACTTATGTACATACTGATTTAATCAGGAAGCTGATGAGATCCTATCACTTATAAAATTGACCTGGTCCACTTTAGGCATCACTCAGAAACTGCATAATGCATTATATGGATATAGCCTTTTCCAACAGGTATACTTGACTTCTTTGTGCTATTTTATCTGCAGAGTCTTGTACCGTATGAATGATTTTGTAACCGTCTTATTTATTGCTTAAATGCTCTGTAGTATACGATTTCTTATCATATGTTGGCTAAAATATAAAGTCCTTTAAATGCTGTTCCTGAGAAAGACAACAATACTGCATTCTTTGAGAATCTTGCAACTGCTCATGCATATTGTGCTAGCTGATTTGAATTTGATGTCTGATGACAAGAGTATGCAGTGTGGTGAAAATGTTTGCGGAATTCATAATAAGAATACCCCTGTATGGTGGGTTATTTTCTTGTTGTGTTGTTTAATTTCAGTGGATCATTATAAGTTTCAGTGTGGTGCATGTTACAGTTTGTTCTAATGGAATTTTCGTGTTGAAGTTTGTGGGGACAGATGGGGGTAACCTGTTACAAATTGCAGTTCATGAGATACAAAAACTTTTATCTGCCGTAGTAGATGATGAAAAAGAGGGTCTGTATATGAAAAGCCTATTATGTTTGAGGCAATGCAATGGAGGCGAAGTGAAATTATGTCTGGTTGAGGCTGTCTTACTCTTGATAAGCAGTTGTTGTGACCATCAAATACAAGATTATCATCTGCATTTCAGTCAGGTGAATTTCTAATCTTTAATAGGCTCATGGCATCTTGTTCTATGGTAACCTTATAATAAATGTGTCTAACGGTGTTAATGTTACAAATGAATGTTTTTACATTCTCTCTGAGTGTCTTCTGATGCTCCATAGTGGTTTTCATTGCTTCAAAGGTCATTGTTTGTTTAGTCTAAGTGGAGTTAAAGAACCAGTAGTCCAGAGTAGATTATCATTAATTGTTTCGCAATAATCAAAACCTATGGTTTTCTGTGCCATCCTTAGAAATATATATTTTTCCCCATTGTTGTACTGATTTTTATATTGAGGCTGACGTTTACATGACTGTTGTTCTTGCTCCTATTCTTACACCCAAAGCTGCAAAAGCTATCCACATCTAGTACTATTCTATTGAATTTGAACATCATTATCCTGTGGTTAAGAATATAAGATTGTTCAAAATTGTGATTTAACTTGATTAAAATGGTAAATGTTAAAAGTCATATTTTGTGGCAACAGAATCCTGTTTTTCTTTCTTCTTTTTTTAATGTTGAAACTTCTATATGGTTTCTTTTATCAATTTAACTTGGTTAAAATTGTAAATATGTTAAAAGTCATATTTTGTTGCAAGAGGCTCACTGCAATAGAATTGTATATTGTCGTCAAATTAATTCAAATCGGCTGATGTTTCATTTTATTGAATATTGTTTATGTTTTTTTTCCATGTTAATTTTCTATTTATGGGGGTTATGCCTCTAATTGGAACTTTTTTTTCTTTTCCTATTTCAGAGACCTTCAGATTTCAGAATGATAATGTCATTGATTTCGGAGGTTGGAGTTCTTTCTAGTGATGACTCTGGTAAAACTAAGGTTTGATGTTGCTGCTTTCAAGATATAATTTTTTTTATCTGAATTATTAGCAGTGGTACTCTGCCACTTCAACCTTAGTTTGGTGTTTTTAGATGTTTACCCTGTTTGGCAAAATTGTCAGGTTTGGTACTAGCTTGCAAATTCATTTATTTTCGTTTTGTGGTGGCAATCTATTATTTTGAAAGTTAACTATCATATCAAGTTAATATGATGAAGCTGTTCTTTTGACTGGTTGTTGAGAGGCTGTTCCATGTAATTATTGATCAACCCTTTACTCTACCCCTGGTTGATGGGTTGTAAACGATGTCTAAACTTTCTTAATCATCTTTATGTTCTTGGGAGTAAGGAGGTGATCCTTTAGAAATAGACATCTAATGGATTTTTAGACATGCTATAATTGGATCTCTTTTCTTCTGATAATTCCACATTTTGACAATTGATGCTTCTTGACTTCCTTTTTGTGTTACTCTAGTAAAATTTTAAAATATCCCCAAATTAGCAAAGTAGGGTATTAGACGATGTCAGAGTGGATACTGAATTTGTTGCAGTGGAAAAAGAACACTGGAACTGTTCTTGACTTTTGTCTTATAGAAAAGAGTTTCCTTCTTTGCAGTTAATAAGGTTGAATTATTCGCATCATTATACTTCTGGAAAAATTAAATTTTATGTGAAGAAGTCAACTGAAGCTGCATGCAGGCGGGTAAGATGCATCTAGTTTTACATATCCGCTGATTTTCATTTTTTATATAACATTACATCTTCATTTGTGTTATCAGTTGTCTCAAATTTAATTGTGCTTTTGGTCCTTTTGCTGGACTCCTCGTATGGTCATATTGATTTGATTTTCTATCGTTCTTAGACATTCAGTAAGTTGGATCTTGAAACTAAGGTAGGAAAACTACACCCTTTGGCCGTTCTTGCGAATGAGTTGAAGTTGGTTGCGGAGACAGAATTCACCATGTTTTACCCAGTGCTACGTGATTTCTGTCCTGACTCTTTGAAGATCTCCGTGGTGCTATTACATGAATTTTATGGGATAAAACTGGTTTGTACTGCATGTTGATGTAGTCAATACTTTCTTAATCTTGCTCTGGTAGTGCTAGTCTACTTATAGTAGAATCCGTTTGTGTTAATATGCAGAGACCTTTCCTCAACAAGGTTTCATCTCTTTCTGAGGATGTAATAGCTGTGCTCTCAGCAGCTGACATGTTGGATCATTACCTGACTCAACTCTATACATCAGTTGCAGAAGCAAATAAGATGCTTGATTCTGTCAATCAAGATATGAGTCATTATCAGGTTAGGATCTATTTAGCCTATGAATTCTTGTAAGATCCATGGCTTCACTTTGCACATGTAGATAATTTTTTGTTTCTGATAAGTTGGAATCCTTTTACTGTTTAATCATCTAATCACATGATATCTCCCTGACAAATGTTTTTTTTTTGTTTATATGTGTACTTCCTTATTTTCTTTGGTTGTACCCTGAATGGTCAAGTTTGTTTTGTTGCACAAAGATCACAAACACTATTTTTATAGTAAATGCTACTTCTGCGATATTGTCCTTTTATAAGATCCTGGTCAGATCCAAAGAAAATTGTTTCTAGAAATGATGCTGGTGACCAAAAATGTCCCTGTTGCTAATATGTTGGAGCTCATTGATGTTTGAAAGACAGTGAGGACAAGGGGAACATTGTGTGTTGAGTGGAGGCAGACCTGATCAGGAACTAAAAATGATATCCATTTGCTTCATTCTCTCGGCTATTTGATTAGACCTAGAAGCTTTTGCATGCAGGTTGTCTTTGACATTTCGAACCTTTTTGCTGCCTACGAAGGCGGCTCTTGTTCCCAGGGGTTGATGTCCGTAATGTCTTTAGTTTACTAGTAGTCTCTTTGCAAAGAAGAAAAGAAGGAAAGTTTTATCGTGTATGAGGTTCCATTTGATGGATGGGCTTGTGAGATCCGTGGGAGGGAGGATAAAACGTTGAGCTGAAGTAAACAACTTTGTTGTGGGTGAATTTTGCTCTGGACTAGTTTCAGATTGCTGAACAATATTTTTCTCATGAATTGACCTAGAATGATTCTTCTCACTGGAAATGGTTGGGCTTGATTATCTGCAGTTACCTTGTTAGTTTATCTGGCTTGATTTTTTCATGTTACTGTCAATTATTGCCTTGAAGAAAGTGATCGCTTGAGATGGAAGAAGAGGCTCTATTGGCCCATTCTAATAGTGCTGATCATTTCTCGACTGCTTGGTTGGGTATCACGTTCTAAGCTCATAGTGAAGAAGTAATTTTCCATTATGGATGTTCTGGGGATGCAACGCTGACAATGTTGGCAGTTAATAAATTGTTCTATGCTAAAAGTTGCTGAAGTTGAGAGCTTTGTTTTACTGGCTTGAATTAATATGTGTATACTTCAATTTGATTCCGTTTCCCAGATTTATTGATATATTGATTCTCTATCGTGCCTGCAGATCAAAGAAATTTCTAAACCACTCATCCTTGATTGGGTGATATCTCAGAACACTCATATCTTGGAATGGACTGGACGAGCCTTTGAAATTGAGGTTAGTTCTGTACTTTGTATATGTCAGCTAAATTGGGGTTTTGTTCGGGCCAGATTATTTTTAAAAACTGGAGATGGAGAAAAATATACGAAAACATGATAGGCAATGGTTAATGATCCAATGGAAGCATGTTGCTATAATGTGTATAAGTTAAGTGTATAACATGACTTCATGGTTTTGAAATCACATTTGTTTAACAGCTAGCAATAGAAGGCTTTTGGCAACACGTCACCATATATGTGAATGAAGTGCAAGTTGATAGAAATTTACCTTTTTATCTTCTCTTTCTCTCACTCTGTTTTTATACAAAGCTATCTGTCCATATATCTCAATAGGGGCTAAAATGATCTCTCATGTTTGAATTTACGAGTGGTTTAAGGCATTTCATATGTGTAAATGAAAAATCAACTTGATTTCAGTTATTAAACTTTTTCTTGATTCTTTTGTAGTTGGATAAGTGTATATTGCCTTGTTGATAAGTATTGAAATTGTGTTACTTGATAATATCCTCCTAGTTATGGTGCAGAGATAGTTGAGGGGCATAGATGCCCTATGTATGTATTTTTGATATTGGCTTATAAGATGGCTCGAAAAAACTATTGAACTCTTATATTGTATGTTCAGAATTGGGAGCCTTTATCACTCCATCAGAGACAAGCAGCATCAGTAGTTGAAGTTTTCAGGATGGTAGAAGAGGTATGTGTACTTGACACTACTGGCTCTCTAGTAGTAATTATACATGTGAGTTCACTATCCATATAGGTCAAATGGAGGCTACTTTTTAAAGGTTACAAATTACTGGACTGCTTCCCCATTCTTCATGTTCTCAGGATTAGTTTTCTGCTTATCTAAGTGGGCAAATCACCTGTCAGAGTAATATATAACCACCACATATTTACTTGCATGCAATAGGCATTTTTGCTGGCAAAATTTCTGTAAATCATTGTAATTAATTTTGCCACTGAGCAGATATTATCTTGTTATTGTAGCTTGTGTCTTTTGTAACTGAACTTTCAATCTATGCTATTTGCAGACTGTGGACCAGTTCTTTGGCCTGAATCTCCCCATGGATATTACACATCTTCAAGCTCTGCTTTCAGTTATTTTCCACAGCCTTGATGCCTATTTGCTGAAAATGCTCAACCAGTTAGGTATTATTGCTTGTACATAAACACATGCAGCAGAGCATTAAAAGGATAGCAAGCTTTACTTTTTAATTTTGCTGGGATAATTCATAGAGGTTGTCTGTCTTGGTTTACCTACGTTTTCTTTTGTTGAGTTTGGTCACTTGAATGGAGAAGTCTGCTTTTAAGAATTTATATTGGTAGGATTTCTGTCCTTTTCTTTTTCCTTTTTTTTTGCTTGCTTAAAAGTATATGACAATATTGTCGATACAGTTTGCAAGATCTGTGCTATTTATGTTGTTAGTGATAGAGGACTCTACTTCATAAAAATGTTAGTAAGATGTTCAAGTTCAAACATTTTGGACTTATTGTGGATAACATATTTTCCATATTTATTTGGAGTGAATATAGTTGACATTGCATGCCAAGTTGATGATTTATTCCATAGGTTAATTGATATGAGCAGGTTCAACACTTAAAGTTTGTGTTACAGGAATTGATTTAGAGTTGAACAATTAAACTGGGGGCAGGCCCGATCTGATGTGACCCTGGGCTCGGGCCGCCCCCAAAGTGACATTGTTTTGGTTTTACTTCCCAAAATGACTTTTTTTTGGTCTTGATTTTTTAAAACTTGCAAACCAACACAATGTCGTTTTGAGAAGTTAAACCAAAACCCCATTATTTTGAAGCCCGGTCAATCTGGGCCTAGCCGGTTGACTTCAAGCTAGGTCGGTGATAGGTAGAACTGTAGAGATTGTATTATTTACGTATAAGATAGAATTACAGCAGTAGGTTCCTCCTGGAAAACAATTCCCAGGCCAATACAATCTCTCTAAGATGATCAATGAATCCCTTCCTCTCTCCTAAGTTCAGTCTATATTCTGCTGCACCCTACACAATCTCTTACTATAACTAACTCTCAACAGCTTGCCTAACAACCTACCTATGTGGCAACAATGGTTCTTTTCCCCATCTTACCCCTACGAATGTAGGTTTGGATGGGCTTAGGTTGCTGAACTATGGGCTGGGACTGATTAATAACACTTCCCTCCTCCTCAAGAGGCACCTTGTCCTCAAGGTGGATAGAAGGAAACTGACCTCTGATGAAATCTGCGTCCTCCCAAGTTGCCTCTTTAGCTAGTTTGTCTCTCCTTCGAACAAGCCATTGGAGAATGTTGCCGCCCTTAGACTGAGACATTCGTGAAGCCAAAATTGCTTCTGGTTCAGCCAAATCCTCATGGTCCAGTTATAACCCGTGAGGTAGTGTGTGCTCGACAGAATGGTCACCAACGGCCTTCTTTAGCTGGGACACATGGAAAACCAGATGGACGCTGGATGAAGTAAGGAGTTGTAGTTTATAGGCAACCTACCCTACCGTGCCAATGATCTTGAAAGGTCCGTAATAACGTGCTGAGAGCTTAGGACATATCCGTCGTGCAACAGAAGATTGCCTATGCGGTTTGAGTTTCACAAAAACCAAATCTCCCTCCTGAAAATGTACCTCCCTCCTATGGCTGTCGGCAGCTTTCTTCATCATAATCTGTGTTCAGCATAGGTTGTGTTTAAGTTGTCGCAAAGCTTCATCTCTATTGATCAAAGCCAGCTCCACGGATTCCACTTGAGTTTCCCCTTGGGAAAGCTGAAGTAGGGTAGGTGGAAGGCGGCCATAAACAACTTCAAAGGGAGTTTTCCCGGATGAAACATGGAAACTGGTGTTATACCAGTATTCAGCCCAAGTTAGCCAATAAGACCAGTTTTTCGGTTGTTCAGAGGTAAAACAACGAAGATAGGTTTCGAGACACCGATTCAGCACTTCCGTTTGTCCATCCGTTTGCGGATGGTAGGAGGAACTCATCTTTAATGTTGTTTCTTGTAGTTTAAACAACTCCTTCCAGAAATTACTAGTGAAGAGGGGGTCTCTATCACTTAATATAGAACTAGGAATGCCATGCAACTGAACTACCTCACGGATGAATATTTCAGCCACTGTTTTAGCAGTGAATGGATGCTTGAGGAGTAAGAAATGGGCATATTTGGATAAGCGATCCACTACCACCAATATGACTTCGAAACCACGAGATTTAGGGAGTCCGTTAAGAAAATCCATGGAGATTTCGTCCCAAATTAGCTGAGGTATAGGTAGAGGCTGCAAAAGTCCAGTAGGGGGACATGGCCAAATATTTATTCTTTTGACAAATGATGCATTCACGGGCTTACTTCTGGATTGAGGACTTCATGCCCAACCAAAACAGTCCAGAAGCTAACCTCTTATAAGTCTTGAGGAAGCCTGAATGCCCTCCTGAAGGTGAAGCATGGTACTCATGCAGAAACTGAGGAATGAGCACAGAATTTGCTGAAAGGACTAATCGGTTTTTGTAGAATAATAAGCCATCTCTGAAGTGGTAACCAGGTTTTGAATGTGGGTTTTGTTGTAGGGCTGTCATGATAAGGTGTAGCTGGGTATCTTCCTTAACTTCCTGACGAATAACATCCATATCGAGCCAAAATGGAGCAGAAATGGCTGAAAGCAAGAATCTGTCCTCTTCGATCATTGAGAGTGCATCTGCTGCCCCATTTTGTTTGCCCGGTTTGTAGATCACTTCGAAATCTAGACCCAACAACTTAGCTTGCCAACATTGTTGATCTATAGAGGGAATTCGTTGGTCCAATAAGTGTTTCAAGCTCTTATGGTCGGTATAAACTTTGAAATGCCTTCCTACTAGAAAATGTTTCCAATGTTGAATGGCCATTACCACGACCATTACCTCCTTCTCATAGACTGACTTAGAAAATGTTGATTCAGCCAAAGCCTTGCTGAAATATGCTAGTGGGCGACCCTCTTGAATTAAAATAGCACCCAAACCTCTTCCCGTTGCGTCACATTCGATGGAAAACTCCTTGGAAAAGTCGGGTAAAGCAAGGACTGGTGAAGAAGTCATCCTCTTTTTCAATTCATCAAAAGCTACTTTGGACTCCCTACTCTAGCTGAAACTATCCTTTTTTGTAAGTTCAGTGAGAGGTTTGGCAATTTTACCATAATCCTTGACAAATTTCCGATAGTACACGGTAAGTCCAAGGAATCCCTTTACTCCCTTCACATTCTTAGGAATAGGCCACTCTAAGATGCTTTGAATTTTCGATGGGTCCATTGCTACCCCTTCACTAGAGATGACGTGGCCTAAATACACTAGCTTAAATACTCCACAGATTTCTGGCCGAAGATACACTTTTTCTGATTTGCCAGCAGCTGATTGTCAAGTAATAATTGCAGCACACAGGCCAAATGCTCCAAGTGCTGATCCCAACTAGAAGTATAGACCAAAATATTGTCAAAGAACACTAAGACGAACTTCCGTAATAAAGGTTTAAAAATTGAATTCATGGTGGACTAGAATGTAGCCGGTGCATTCATGAGACCGAAGGGCATCACCAGGTACTCATAATGTCCCTCGTGAGTTCGGAACCCCGTTTTATAAGTGTCCTCCTCCCGGACCCTAATTTGATAAAAACCCGACCGTAATTCAACCTTGGAAAAGCATTTAGCTCCATGTAATTCCTCCATCAACTCACCCACTACTGGAATGGAGAATTTGTCGGGTATTGTGAGCTTATTTAAAGCTTGGTAGTTGACGCACATCCACCAAGAGCTGTCTTTCTTCTTGACAAGGATAACGAGACTTGAAAAAGGGCTTATACTAGGCCTAATAACTCCCGTTTCTAGTAAATTTTGAATCTGCCTCTCAATTTCATCATTGTGGTGGTGTGCATGTCTATAGGGACGAATATTCACAGGTACCGCCCCCTCCTTTAAGTTAATAGCATGATCATGAACCCTCCTAGGTGGTAGACCCCTTGGTTCTTGAAAAACCGACCCAAACTTGAATAAGACGGCCCGCAACTCCTCAAGCTGATCTACTTCCAAGGTTCCCATCTCTTCGGATAAGGACCCACCAATTCACATCGACGACAACAGCCCTTCTACTTCTAATTTCTGATGTTTTAAAATCCGTTGTAAAGCATTAGGAGAAGAGGACTGCATGTTAATCCCCTGCAAGGTGAACTCCATCCCCCTCCGATCAAAAGACATATACATTTTCTTCCAATCAACCTTCACCACTCCTAATGTTTCCAGCCATGCAACCCCCAGGATCAAATCAGGCCCTCCAGTATCAAAAACATAAGCATTTACATTGAACTTTTCCCCATTCAACTCCAATTTAATTTCATTACAAATGCCTTGTGAAAAAGACCGGTGTCCATCTCCCAATCTAACTCCGACTATTCTAGTCGGTGTAATAGTAATACCCATAGCCTCAACCAACCTACTGGACACAAAATTATGGCTAGCTCCGTTGTCAACCAAAATGACAATAGGCGTTTCTTTAAACTAACCAATTAAAACCATAGATTTTGTTGGTGAGAATTTATCCTTCTCTAACTCACTGAACTCCACTGAATTACACACCAACTCCCCATCTAGATCCGTAGCTTGGAAAGAAGTTGCCAGGTTTGTTTTTCCATTCCCCTAGTCATATTACCCCTTCCCCAACTAATTCCTTCTCTACCTTCCTTGCGATGGATACGAGCCGAGCTCGAGTAGGAGGGTCGTGGGTTCTAACCCCGTTTCTTATTTCCTCACGTAGGCCCCCCAAAAAACAGCTCATGTACCATTCTTTTGGAAAATGGCCTATCTGTGACGCCACCCTTTCAAACTCATCAATGTATCCGTCTACTGAACCTCGATGGAATACTGATTTTAATTGTTCTATCGGATCTCCTTCATTCTTGCCCCCATAACGATCGAACAATGAACGCTTGAACCTCTCCCAAGTCATAAATGGGTCCAACTCACGTAGAATCATGAACCAGTAGAGCGTCGAACTCTCCATACAAATCTGAACCATGGGTAAACGAAGCTCAGAAGGGATTTCATGGATCATAAAATATGACTCAGCTCTCGTGACCCAAGCGAATGGGTCATCCCCGTGGAAAGCTGGGAGGTCGACCCTACGTGCAACATTCCTATATTCCTCCCATGCACGTTTTGTAGTTGCCGAAGACACGTGATCTCCTTGTCGGTGGTGTCCATCTCCTTGCGGTCTACCTGTGGGTCTGTCGTTGCCGGCGGAAACCGAAGAGGAGTGTGCGGGTCTGTCGCCACCAGTAGAAGAGGACGCGTGGTGGGACGCCGGCGGTTCTCCTCCTTCACCACCCACCTTCTGTTTTTGTGGGTTTCTGGCCAACAAAGATTGAAACCCATCCCTCAGCTCCGATTGTAGCAGATTCTGAGATTTGGCTAGCGTCTCCACACTGGCCATCAAAGAGCCCAGCTGCGATCGAAGATCCTTCAAAGTGGTGTCATGCAATTTAACTATTCCCTCTTGAGCTAAGAGGGATGATTCCTGCCTCCAGAGAGAGGCCTCTATTGCGGATACTCTAGCGTCCATTCTAGTGTGCGTACAATCTCTACCCACTTGGCCTCTCAATGAAAGCACCAATTGATAGGTAGAACTGTAGAGATTGTTATTTACGTATAAGACAGAATTACAGCAGTAGGTTCCTCTTGGAAAACAATTCCCAGGCCAATACAATCTGTCTAGGATGATCAATGAATCCCTCCCTCTCTCCTAAGTTTAGTCTATATTCTGCTGCACCCTACACAATCTCTTACTATAACTAACTCTCAACAGCTTCCCTAACAACCTGCCTTTGTGGCAACATGATACGACCCACAGGAGCCCAGAAATTCGGTTCACTTACCATAGGAGAAAGACCAATGTCGTAGAGGGGTAGACTTTGTCATATGGGGGAAATCAG
>JAOTBA010000204.1:26614075-26633717 GCA_025629845.1 Erythroxylum squamatum | reverse complement strand
GAATGATTGATTTGAGCATGAAAATTGATTGTGTTTGGGCGAGAGAGGAACCGTTTCGTAGTCACGTGCACGTCGACGTAAAGCCTTCTCCCGGCTGCCCGCTTGTGGCCCACGAGATCCGAAAAGTGGACTCGTTTCGTTCACGGTGTAAACTTCGGTTTCTTCGTTTTGTTTCAGGAACCCTCGAGCCATTTGATTGTGCATTTGCATTTTGACATGTTTAGTTATGGTGCAAATTGTGTGTTATGCTTGGATGATAAACTTCATCAAATATGTCTTATATGATGATGTTTTGAATTATGAAATATGAATTGAAATTGTAAATGCTGAACTTTCATTGCGAAGTGTATGCCTATATAAATGCTTATATAGATATGTTTGATTATGTGGCTCATCGCCAATGGCTATAAATATATTAGCCACTGAGCTATGTAGCTCAACCCAAGATTTTTCCCACTCCTCAGGTGCAGATTGAGAAGATCAGTGATCCTTGCAAGGCATTTGGACAAATTCCTAGAGAGTTAGCTGTTGTACTAAATTAGTGGCTAGACTTTTGGATAGCTTTATAAGCATAAGCATATTGAACATTGAGCATCCAATGTATTTTTGCAACTTGTGTTAAGACTTTGATGAAATGTAGATATGTAATTAAAGCTATGTATGAAAGCTGTGTATGAACTTCATTTTGTTTAGAAATGAGAATGAGAACTTGAGAAGTTCTCCTGTATATGTGCTTAATTTGTCTTGTAGTGTACAATTCATATTTCAAGTTTTCATAGGGGTAAAATTGTGTATTGACTTCAGGGGGGAATTGGGTTAATTTAGGCTATATTAGACAAAGTAGTCTTCTTGAAAGTTGTAGTTTATCCTCTTATCTTTCCAACGGTATAAAGTTTGTAAAATTTGAGTATCGGAGTTGAGAGATATGAGCATTGTAAATTATGATGCTGCATAGGAGGTATGAACATGACAGTTATGGTGAATAATGAGAGTTTGTGTATTCTATGAGTTATTTAAGTTGAGGTTTGGGAGTTTAATGCATTCAAATTGGTCATTGAATGTTTGAGGAGTGTTATTGCACTAGAAGGATTGAATTTGGGGAGATTATGAGTGTATATGGTGTTAGAATGGATGTTGGAAGCATTGGAGAGGCTTTGGAAGGAGTTTTAGGTCACTAATGTCCGTTTAATGGAATTTAGGTCTGTTTAATGGACCTTCTCGCGTGAAAAGGACCCCCTGCCTCGCCAATGTCTGTTTAACAGACTTTAGATCCGTTTAACGGACCTTCTCGAGTGAAAAATGTCTCTTAAGCCAGTCTATGTCCGTTAAACGGACATCCTCAGGATAACTACAGTAAATCACGATTTTGTTCACCTTAGATGCCAAATCTCACTTTGAGGTCTTCAGTAAAGTTGTAGATCTCGATATCCTCTTTCAAATGATCAAACAACGAAATCAATCTCACATTTTTAGCAAACGTTATGGCAGTTGCACCAAGATATGTACAGTTGGAGTAAGGACGTAAATATGTTGGATTCTTTTGACCATAACTTCTTCGTCTGACCTCCAAATGAAGTGATTCTTGAAGCATTCGATTCCTATCATGTTTTGCTACCTCTCCACAAAACTTTTTAGCTTTTGGTGTTTAATTCGAAAAGATTGATTCAAAGCAAGTGAGGGTTCGTTGAAATAACCTACAAGGAAACCCGCTCACGCTTTTTGACTCCAGATAGTTGGGCTCGCGGAACGAGGTCCAACATCTTGGGCTTTGGAAACGGGGCTCAACACTCTACCGTGAGAGACTCATGGATGGAAGCTTTCCAACACCGGTTTGGAGGTGACATTGACCCGGACAACCCGGCTAAGCATTCCTTCCTTGTATTTGTTATTTCTTTCTCTCTTTAGAGATTGATTATGTTATCTGATGTGTATGGATTTGGGTATTGTGAAAAGATGATTTTAATGCATTCATTGGATCGTTTTAGTATAAAATATGCAATGCAATCGGTAATTATTATGTTGAAATTCATTTATAACGACTAATGGTTCGTAATCATTAAAGATAATATAAACTAGGTTAAATGACTCATCGTATGTGGTTGTTGCCTTGATTAATCGGTTTTTCTAATTTGTAATACGGTTTCCCAATTAAATCTAAAGATCGTATCCTAGGTTATTCGGTGGCTAAGTTAATTAACAATCGTATCTTGATTAAACACAACCTAAAGGAAAACTCGGGTTAATATATTAACGTATAATTAATAGTTTCTATGAGAGTTTTGAGAACAACACATCATCTAAATAAGTTTAATTAGGGTGTAGGCCGAAATTGAACCAAAGAACTGGACTCCTAACGAATTCACCACTTTCATCATTTTTGCATGTTTTCTTTAATTTGCTTTTGCTAGGTTAGCTTCATTTTATTTTCTTGTTTGATAAACCAACCAACAACCCCTAACCTAAACATCATTTAATTTCATTTCAATAACTTTACATACATTCTCTGTGGGATTGACCTAGACTTACCACTGCTATCGTAGTAGTTTAGTTTATTTTGACTAGCGTTACAACGTGCATGTAACTTACGTTATTAAAAATGGTTTATCCAAAAGGATCCTACTAATTATGAAGGTCATATATTAGCTCCGTGATTACTTGAAGATTTTTTACAAAGATGACATCGAAGTTATTCAGATTTAATCCATACAATTGACTAAGGATGCAAGTGAAGCAATGACTAATTGAAGGAAATGCCTACTTAAGGAAGAGCCACAATTTTTGCGAAAATAGATTATACTCAACAAATTTGACATATAAAATATGCTCAAAAGGACATCTTTCAAAATCATGCTTTATAAAGTATGAATAAATTCTTTTGTACCAAGGTGCCTTCTTCAATCTATACAATGCTTCCTTCGACCTGTAAACTTTAGCTTCCTTTTTTCTAATTTCATACCTTGTAGGTTGCTCAACATATTCTTCCTCTTCTAAAGTTCGATTTAAAAAGTAGATCTTACATCCAATTTATAAAATTTCTAGTTATTTTGAGCTGAGAGGGAGATAATCATATGAATAGTATCCAATCTCGCAATAGGAGCAAATACTTCAAAATAATCAGTACCTGGTTTTTGCTTATATCCTTTTGCAACCAATCTAGCTTTAAACTGGTCAATCACACCATTAGGCTTGTACTTTGTCTTGTATTATTAGTAGGCAAATCTATTAATTCCCATGTGCCATTCTTTTCAATTGCATATATTTCTTTATTAATGACTTTTCTCTATTTCAAGTCATTTGATGTCTCTTTATAATTAACTGGTTCACAGTCTGCAAATAAAGCAAAATTGATAATCTCTTCATCAGATAGATCATTATCAGTACCTACCATATAATCTTCCAATCAGGCTAGTAGCTGATGATGTCTTTAGGGTCTACTAGATGTCTCTGGCTGAGATACTAAAGCTGCCTGAATATTTTCTTCTTCATAGATTTCTGAAACTACCATGACCTTTTTTGGGAAGTTGAAGACCAATCATATATTCCATCCTCATTAAAGGTTACATCACGGCTAGTAATCGTCTTTTTTGTATTTGGATTATATAATTTATATGACTTTGAATTTGTATTATGGACTATAAAAATACATTTCTCACTTTTGTCATTCGACTTCTTCCTCAACTGATCTGGTACATAGGCATAATCAACGCACCCAAAAAATTTGAAATGTCGAGTGGAAGGTTTTCTCTCACTTCAAGCTTCCTTAAGTGTTTTGTCATTAAGGCTTTTTGTTGGACACCTGTTTAAAATATAAACTGCACAAACAATAACTTCTGTGAAAAATTATTGAGGCAATTATTTAGATCTTAACATGCATCTTACCATGTCTATAATAGTTATGTTCTTCCTTTTTACTACTCCATTCTATTGAGGCATGTATCTGGTGGTCAACTGATGTTGAATTCCATATTGCTCAAAGACCTTTGTGCATGCAAGATACTCTTGACCTCTATTTGTTCTTAATGCTTTAATTCTGCAACTACTTTACTTTTCCACAAACGTTTTAAATGATTTGAATGCATCACATGCTTCTGATTTCTGTTTTAGAAAATACACTCAGGCTTTCCTACTAAAATCATCAGTAGAAGTAATAAAATACCTATTACCGCTATTAGATAGAACTTCAATAATACACAGATATGAATAAATAATTTCCAATAGCTTTTTTGCTCTATAGGACTTTCCAACTGGAAATACATCCCTATGCTTTTTTTTTCCCAACTTACATGTCTTACAAACATGATTAGGAATATTCACAATAGGTAAGCCAGACACAAGCTATTTTCTTGATAAATAATTTAATTCAGAAAAATGAAAATGTCCAAAACGCATATGCCACAACTAATTTGCATAAGGTATTACATAATTCAAGCAAGCAAATTTTCATGATTTAGTGGGAATAGACAATTAGAAGACATCTTCATCTTTGTAATAAATCTTCCAATACTGTCTATCAAGGTGCAAAAATTTTGATGAATTTGCATTTCTCCGAAAGTTGACCTACGCTTAGTAAATTATGATGAAGACTAGGAACATAGAAAACATCATAGATAAAACTTTTAGAACCATCCTTTAGCCTAATAGATACTCAAACTTTTCCCAAAATAGGAATATTTGAATTATTCTTAAATTTAACTATTGATTGAACACTTTCATCTAAAGAGGAAAGTAACTCTTTATTCTCAAACATATGATTACTACAACTAGAATCCAAATTTAAGATATTTTCGTCTTCCACAAAAGAGTAGCTATTGAATGCAAACCAAACTACTAGTTTTACACTCAAAATCACAAGTATACGGGTCGAAACTTGTAGTAAAAAGTGGATATCGATCCCACAAGGATTGTGCATAGGCACCACTTAATTCAGGTTGTTCTTTGTTTAAGAAACCGATTCAATCAAATTTAAAAAGATAAGTAAAATAAAAAACAAACTAAAGGTAAAAGGAAACAACACAACCTAAACCAGAATCGTAAACTTGGAGAATTTCAAGATTAAGAATTAGGACTTGTCATTATCCCTATTTGCTCCCCTTTGGTTAATTGATTCAATTTATGCTTGGCCTAAGATTTCCTAAAATTTTAGCTACCCTCTCTTAAGGTGCAACTAAATGTCACTAGTTAAATAAATTAGGATTAACTTTGGGATCTCTCGATGTGCAAAGCTTTTCCTAAACATTCAACTAGATATGAAGCTATCCTATAAGTAGTGTATCAATATATTAATATCTCTTCCTAATAAATCAATAACTTGTTATTTATAGGTCTATTAAATGTCAACTCTCATTATACATTTAACACATAGTATCAAACTCACTCTCTCGATTTGTTACAAGGTTTGAGCTCAATAAATAACACAAACATTTGTATTATTGAATTAATAATTAAAGGTTCATAAATAGTTCAAACAACAAACCGTAAAAATAATTTTAGCCAATCATAATGTCATTAACATCCCCAACAACTAAACAATCCATGATAAACATGCTAGAAGAGAAAAAAATGAAATAAGAACTAGACAGGGCGAGCTCCTCCTCTTTTTTGCCTGAATCTGGAAAATCTCGATGACGGAATGCTCTTTGCTCAATTGGGAATGAAAACCTTGATTCTCCACTTATCTCTAGGCTCTCAATCTATCTTTTACCTCCCCGAGGCTAGTTTCCACGACTCTCTTTAGTCCTAGGGATTTTTTAAATTATATATCATAAAACCCTAAAAAAAAGTGAAACCCGCGTGACTCCTCGAGCTAAGCTTCCCATGATTGTGGGAATTATCTTTGTGATTCCTAAGATCGTGGGTTAATGTGACAGAAACTTTCTCCATAGATTTCCCACGGTTGTGGGAAACATGTCCTTTCCCACGGTTGTAGGTTCTTATTCTTCAGCAGCTCCACTTCTCTTCTCTTATCTTGGTCCCTAGCTCAATCACAAAGGTATCCACCCTCTATTCCTATACCAAAATGATTAATTCTTACCCTAAACCAACATCAAACACAAAAGAACAATCATGAAGATCAAACTAAACAAAAACACATAAAACAAGTACTAAAACACAATAATACTAACCTATTATGCAAGAAACACATGCCAAATACTTAGAAAAACACACACTAATGCACAACTATCAGTAGCTTGCTATAAATAAACTTTCTACATTATTAGAATTCTCTCCAAAATGTTGGTACTGATTTTTACAACATTACCCTGATAGTTTTTCTAAGAACTGAATCTACAATTAGCAGTTTTGTGTCCATACCTTCCACAATTAAAGCAACTAAAATTACACCTCTCTTGATATTGATTACGTCGTCCTCTTTCTGGATTGTTAGGCCTAAAATTATTTCCTCATCTTCCTTGATTGAATGTTATGGAATTATTGTCTCTCCCTTGGTTAAAATTATTGCCACGACCTCTTCCTCTAAAACTTCCTCTACCTCTGCGTCTGAAGTCTCCTCTTCCTCCATTATTAAAACCGCAACCTCTACCATTTGCATTTTGATTAGATTTCTCAACATTATTGAAATTTACCTGGCTTTTTAAGGCTTCTTCTGTTGTCTTTTCTATTTTCTCCATTTTCCTGCTATGACTTTTAATGCTTCCCTATAACTCTGCCACAGTCATAGTCTCTGTATCATATGACTCTAGTATTGTAGTCACAATATAGTCAAATTTAATAGGCATGTTGCGTAAAATTTTTGCACCACCTTACTCTTTGAAATATCTTCTCCATACAGTCTCATCTTGTTTACAAGATAAATAACACGAGAAAAATATTGTTCAACAGTTTCTGAATTAGACATTTCATGCCTCTCACATTCTTTACGTAGGGATTGCAATTTGGGTTTTTAAGCCTTATTTATATCTTTGTAAGCCAGCTTCAAGATAATTCAAGCTTTTTTGGCAGTTTTAGTATTAGCGATTTAGCCAAAAATTAAATAATCTACTCCTTGGTGAATTTGGGATAACACCAACTGGTCCTTCCTTTGAGTATTTATATCAACTCATTCTTGTAAGCCTAGATCAACAAGACTCTAAATATTGTGAGCCTTGAGGTGGGTAGACATTAAAATCTTCTAATAATTATAACCAAGTTTACTATCTGATTTAGGACCTAGCCACACAATATTATATTTGTTTGACATTTTTCACTTTTAAATGAAACACTCTCTCACATGTGTAAGAACACACGCTCTCTCTCTCTCTCTCTTTCACAAATTGCTTTAAAAATTGGATTGGATTTAACTGGCTCTGATACTAATTTGCTATCAAATTGACATAATACACTCACTCTCACAGAGATAGAAAGAGAGAAGAGGAGAAGAATTAATTCAATCCCATATTCAATACAACAAAGGCTCGTTACACTCCCTTGTATAGGAAACAAAAAATAATAAAATACTAGAGTCTTAATCACACAAGAAACCTTCCTATTGGACAAAAAAATTTGGTCAAATCAAATGGAATGCTTAAGGAAAAAGAAAGTTGGGCCTCACTCCACTCGCTTCAAGCACATCATGTTTTCGGCTATAGTTAATGAAGATGCATGTTGTTGTCACCTTTCCATGCACAACTCATTCAAGCTTGATTTAATTATTTTCCTGACACATTCAATAGTCAAAAGCAAATTGTCCTCGAATACGAAACACCATGTTAACCACTAAGCAATTGAAGAGCTTGCAAGAACCTTCTGTGAAGGAATAATCTTTTTCTTGATGAAAATAAACTCTGTTAACTCGAGACCACACTTGTTGTCCGGTTGGAGTACTTTCACTAATCATGCATGTACTCTGTTGTCTCTCAATCACCCAAACACACCCTGCTGTCACATAAAAACTAAACAAGCTTGGAACACATATTTTTGACTTGAATTGTATAAATTTTAAAAAGTTTGTCACTAAATTAATTTTTTAAGAGAATAATATTAAATTAAACAATGAATACAACACATGTACAATACCATAGAAAGCTTGCAACAAGGCAACCTAGTACAATAAGAGACCACTCCTTAACCAAACCCTTGCTCAACATGGACAAAGGATAGTTACAAACTTTCTAAGAATTAAGGAAATAAGACAAGGCACTAAAAGAAACTAAAATTAAGAGTTACTGGTCAGTTTACACTCCAAATTTTAGTTGGAGTTGATCTTATATGAGCTTAGATATCATGCGTATGAATGAGTTGTCTAATTCATTTAATAGGGTTATCAACTAAGGCTTGGAGATTCCAAAATTTTTTTCTTAAACATACGCATATCTCTTTTCCTCTAAAAGGGAGTATGTGCCACAATCCATAACCAATTTAAACTCACGTTGATGAATGAATGTAAGATTCTCAGTCTGTTGTAAGAATTTAGACTAGGATGAGACATAACAATTGTCTTTACATAAGAACAAATGAGACCAAAGAGATCTAGAAAATTGACAGGATTATTGCAAGTAGTTAATAGATTCATAAATAGCTTTACATGTTGCTCTGAAGTTCTATTCCTTTCAATCTACTAATAGTGCTTAACTTATTCTGACCAGGCGTCTTCAATATGTTTAGATGAGATTTTTTGGTGATATTCTTAGAATTATGCTTCAACCAAAAAAATTTATCCTCTACTTCAATATCTAGATTATATTTCAGTAGATTCTTTTTCTTTTGAAAAAGAAGAATATCATTAATAATGGAAAGTGTTACAACAAAACATAAGGCTTAAGGAAGTAACTACCCTTACAAATATTACAACCTCATTGCTTCATTCAAAGTATACATATTTAATTAGAAATCAAAATTATAAATGAGTATAATTTAGATAACGTAGAAATCACCTTAATAATTGGACTATATTTGAAACAATTCATAATTTATACACTTATTTGATATTTTTTATATTTATAACTAATATTATAAAATTAATTAAAATTTAAAATTTAAAATACGATCAAACCCCAACAAAGCCTGGCCATTAGTAATCCATATTAGGATGAGGATAGCGAAAAGTCTGGCCCGGTTACCACTATCAACAATAAATGACTCCCGAAGTGGGTTCTTGGGTTCTAATGTAAAGCTGGAAGAAGATAAAGTTGTTGTATTTGGGCCACTGCTAGGTCACGCAACACTTTTCATTTGCAATTTTAGTTATGCTTCAACGAAATGCGCAAAGAGAAGGTAAGATATGGTGCTGAGATGATTAGTTCAAATTTAGGGGAAATCTGCCTGCAATTCTTTAAAGATATTAGTGGAAGCTGCTGCCTGCTGTGGTCGTCAAGGGACCACTTGCACTTTTTATGCTCCTTCACCAAGATCTATCTAGGGACGCTTGTATGGGAGGAGATGGATGTCTGTTCCTCTTCCCCTATTTCAACTCTGTGCCGTTGCATGATATCCACACATTTAGCAATAAAGAAAAGGAACTGACGATCTCATACCTGCTTGCAAGACAAGTATGACCCGACAATTGGAAAAGTTTACAAGGCTCATTTGATGCAAAGCAAAGGCTGCCTGGCTTTTAAGAAATCATGAGCGCTATAAAATCTCATACTTTTGTTCAGTGCTGACAAATCGTAAGCGGAGGAAAGTTTCTGCTCTCGATTTTAATGGAATGAAGGAATGACTATCAGCAAAAAGAATCATTCAGATACTTTATTTTGGTATACTATTCTAGCATCTAAACTCAGAAGGAAAAGATAAGTCCTAACATGCAAAGAATCTCCGCAGTTACTGTGAGCCGTGTGTATCAGCAAGACAACAGTATAAGTAGAGTAAGTTGAATGTCATTCAAGGCTTTTTCTGGTAACCCCATGGATTTTTGCTCGCCCAGTTCCATTGGTCCCGGCACATTTCTTCTACACCATATCTTGCCCTACAATTTCCATTAAGATAGCATTAATAAGCAAAAGAGCATATTTTTATACTAGCATTTGGTAAAGCACTTTAAACCAATGCTGGGAGTACTGAAGAATCTAACAAAGTTCAGACGAACAAAATGTAATCAGGTATTAAATTACAGAGGATCTAGGAGAAGAAGTAACTAATAGCAGCAGTGGCTAATATTCAAAGGAACACGCAAGTAACATAGAGAACAGGAACTATATAAATGAGGAACATACTTCCAACCAAGTTCTTTTTGAGCTTTTTCAGTAGAAGCATAGACAGCTGTAGCATCCCCTGGCCTTCTCGGACAAAGCTTGATAGGGATTTTCTGAAAATATGTACCAATTTAAATTCACTTGGAAAAACTTGTTTGGAGAGAGAGATAGAGAGAGAACAAAAAGTGAAAAAAAAAAAGGAAACAGTCACCTTGCCAGAAGCTTTTTCAAATTTGGCAACTATTTCAAGCACTGATGTTCCACGCCCAGTTCCCAAGTTGTAGGCAACACAACCTAAATTTAGGAAACATACATGAAATGTTCATATGCTAAATTTATACGTTATTAAAATGCTTCAAGTAAAAGCATTTGTGCGTTAGACAAGCTGCTATCCAAGATTATGCTCATCGGCTCTTGAAACTTCAAGTTCAGAGATGATTGTAATTTAATCAAATAAAAATGCATGTATAAAGAGGACATACGTTACCTATGTTTTTTGTTGCAAAAAGCTTCCGAAGGGCAGCAATATGACCGTCTGCCAGGTCCATGACATGAATATAATCTCGAACCTGTGCACACAAAAGTTCGAGTAGAAAGTAAATCAACCTATGTAGTTAATGAGAATGTTATTCTACCCGATCTGAATGGAAAACATTGGCCTTAGTTTCACTAAACAAATCTTATGGAATCATTAACGATATCTTTTTCCCTCAACTTTTATCACCCAACTAGGTCAACATATATACATAATCACATACCGCACTACCATCCTTTGTAGGATAATCATGGCCATATACATTAAGCTCACACAATCTGCCAACAGCCACTTGTTGTATGTAGGGCATAAGATTGTTTGGGATACCCTTGGGGTCTTCACCAATTTTACCACTCTCATGAGCCCCGACAGGATTAAAATATCTCAATAAAATGATACTCCATTCTGGCTCTGCTTTTTGAATATCTCGAGCAATTTCTTCAAGAAAAAGCTGAGAAAATAGCATGTTAAAGTATTATTAGGTAACCAAATGGACTAATTAGTAATTAGAATAGGAAAATAACATTTTCAACTCCAGCAGGTAAATCCAAGTTCAGATGTTAATGACATCTGAAGGTAAAATTATAAAATTCCAGGTAAAACTAAGTTCATATTCACCTTTGTTCGCCCATAGGGGTTCATAGCCTTTAACTCAAAGTCTTCAACACATGGTATTTTTTCAGGTTGGCCATAGACAGTTGCAGACGATGAGAAAACCATCTACTTCAAACCATCGCATTCAAAACCCATAAAACAAGAAAATTCAAAGCCTTTATCAGCCAAGAATGCACAAGACATCTAACATCTCAAACATACCAGCTTTGAGAAATTGAACAAGTTTCACAGTGAATCAAGAAATAAAGCCATATACCTTAAGGACAAGTGATCCGAAAAGAATGGGAATGAACAGGAATTTAACTTCAAATCCCAAATTGCAAGAAAAGAAAAAAACAAGTCTTTGAAGTATCAATTTCAAAATAGAAGCTCCTCATAAGGGGTTTCCAATCGAATTATGATAAATTTAGAAGAAGTTTTGATGCCGCTGTGGGAGAAGAAATAATAAATTCCAATGTGCTGACTTCAGTAAGCCTTCTGACCTTAAGGAAGGATGATGCAATAAGTGGTGGCTGATTTTAAGAATGATAAAAGATGGCCCTTAACCATTAACATTGTTGTTTATTGAGATGAGAGAACCAAGAAGACTTCTAAATACAATCAAATTATAAGTCTTTGACCCTCATTTGAAATTTGATTTTCCTGGAGGGAGATTAAGGATGAAATATGTTCGATGGTAATTGATCAGAAGCACAATATTCATGTTCAAATATTATACAAGCCCCAAGCTTAAAACCAGAAAGTGATCTGAAAAGACTGGGAATTTACAGGAATTTACCTTCTTACAATTATACTTTGCCATGACCTGATACAAGTTGATAGTGCCAACTAAATTGTTGTCGAAATAATGTCGAGGGTTTGCTACACTCTCCGCAACTGCCTTAAGGCCAGCAAAATGGATAACAGCATCAAATCTGTCAAATTTCAGATAGGCAAGGTGAGATGAATAAAGTCCTCATATAGATAGTTGCACTGCTCCAACTATCCGTTCATTGTCATCAGACAGTGACACTGTGGAAAAGGGTTGAGCAATAAACTAAAGAAAGCATCTTCCTTTTCCCAAACAAATTCTATTTATTAGGAAATACAAATGGAAGAATAAAAAAAAGCTAATCAAATTATGTATTATGAACAATTGAATAATTAAATTTCATGGCCAACTTCAGCTTCCCTGAAACCAAAAATCCTACCCGGTTTTCACTTACTTATTTTGTGAAAACAGCTTCTCCAAATCAGCCTTATTTCTCAGATCACCCTGCAACATACCAGTTAAACCAAATTCAGTCCATGCATAAATCCTAATATGGTAGTGCCATGAATAGATAAAGATATATAACCAACGAATATATGAAGGGAGCTCTTTGATCAGTGTGATCCTAACTACCGAACTGGCGACCAAAATATGAGCTTTTGGTCGATCAGATCTCTAATTCTCCATAAAGTCAAACTATTCCACTTAAATAACTCGCATTAGTATGGCCAGGTGACTAAATCCCTTCCCATTCATCAAGACCAAAAGATAACATAGCCAAAAGAGATAAAAGTACAATTAAGAACGCAAACAATACCAAATTAAACTCTAGTTTCTTGGACAATTCAGGACCCACTAACTCCTTCACTCTATCAACAGCTTCCGGAACAGAATTATCAAGGTTATCAATGATTGAAACCTGAAAACCGTCCTTGAGGAGCTGCACTACGGTGTGGGACCCAATGAACCCAGCTCCACCGGTAACAAGAATCTTATAAGCAACCATTGCAGAAGAAGAGACCCAATAAGCCAAAAAATGTAAACAAGTGAGTAAAGCACAGAAAGACTGAAGCTTGATTGAACTAAGGATAAAACAAAGAGAAGGGTGTGTTGGTGAAAAAAGGAGGAGTTTTTAAGGGGAAAAAGGAACAAGAAGATAAACAACGTAGATTGAGCAAATCAGGGAAAATGTTTGCAGAGGATAAGAAGGAACTGTCGCGGATCATAGATATCTGATTTTGGTTTGTTGTACTTGTACGACTTTTGTCTTCGTTACGTTGTTACTTCGGTACCCAATATTTCGCGCCCTTTCACCGTCAATTCCCTTTCGTGACAAAAGCGACGGACTGTGACGTGGACATGAAGCGCGTGTGTCAGTCTAGTACGAAACGCAACAGAGTAATAAATACTCTAGTTCGATGATAGTTGAGCAGGTTTAAAATGATTCTCCGCACGTAAAACGTTCGGCTCTGTATTCGGATTTTGTACTACTTCTCATTTATAATAACTGTCATTTTAGATATATTTTAATTATTTAAAATAAATTTTATTATTAATTTTGTATGCATGTTTATAATTTTATTTCTAAAATTAACCTTTAATTTCTCTCATCTTAATTACACAAATCACAATTTCAAAACAATTTAATATGCAATTTCTCTTATAATTTCTTATTAATATACAATTTCTCTCTCATCTTAATTATACATATCACAATTTCAAGACAATTCATGAAAGTATTAATAAGGGTATATCTATAATTTCATTAACTTCCTTAATAAATATACATTTTTTTAAAACGACACTTATTATGAACCAAAGGGAGTAATAAAATAGAAATTAATTATGTGATGACGAGATATTTATAGACCTGACCCTTCTTGTAGCGAGATCATGCTCCGCACTCAAACCGGATGATCTCAAACTAACGTTTCAATTAAAATTTGTAACATTTAGTGTGTATCAGAGATAGAGGTTCGTCAACAACGTAAAGAAACTCAAGTTTACTTGCTTCTTTTTGACACCCATCTAAAATGGTTTTACATTTATCAAAACTAATCATGCACCATTTGTCATATATATACTGTATACACAATAAAGTCGTCAAAGTGGGGCGATCCCCGTGATACTCGTTCTCCTCTTCCACGTTGTTCCTCGACGCCTTCTTCTGGAGCATCTTCTTCTCGAACTTTATTTTTGGTCACCTCTTCTTCTTGCCTTGTGGGATTTTCATCCTTTTGATGTAACTTGGGTCTTTTATCCTCGACAGGTTGTTCATACATGTTTCCATATTGATTTTCCCACCATCCATCGAACGATCAACCTGCTCAAACTTTTGCATGTAAGGAAGAATATGTCAATGGAAAACGTTTCGAGAAATTAGAACTCCTTTTTTTTTTTTGTTTAATTGTCGTTCACCCCCCAGCCTTTCTTACTGTTCTAAGGATATCTGACAAACACATTTTCTGCTTCTCGAACCAAACTTTTCTTTATTATTAGGACGAACATGAGCATAGCAAAGGCACTCGAAATCTCTAATGGGCACATACGATGGTTTAAAGTTATGTTCTGAGACACTTCACCAAAAACAGCTCAAGCTAAAAGACATCAACGGCCTTATTTAATGTGACACGAAGGTCTGCAAAGAGTCTTATGCACCACACATAGAGGTTTAGTATAAAAGACTATGCAAATACCAAATTTGCACTTGAACATAATAGCCTAAGGCTATGTTTGGTTGAGTGATTATTAACATAATGAAATAAAATTTAATCTTATTTCATCTTTTAGAAGGAAAGTTTATAATGGAATAAAATGGAATATGATGGAAGGGAAGGGAAGATTTTTACATTACATCCTATTATATCATAAATAGTAAAAATAAGTTAACTATGATTTGGGAGGTTTAGGAAGAAATGTAAAATGATAAACAACATTTTACTATATTACATTATGAACCCTTTCATCTTTCTCAAACAACAATTCTCTAATATTACATTCATTTACATTCCACTTCATTATAAACCATTCAATTCTATTTCATTCCGTTAAAAACCTTACGTCTGATCAAACATAGCCTAAGACATACAACAATATCAACTATTATGGAGATTTCTCATAATGGAGAATTTCATATACATTTGAGGAAGTACAAGAAAGAGTGCATCAGTTCATCAATTTAGAAAAAGGTGAGAACCCCTGTGACATGCCTGAATTTTTGCCTCATGAAAGAGAGCAAAAGAAGTAGGAATAGAAGGCAATGGCACAACATACTAGTAGAGATAAAGGAAAAGAAAGGCATAAGGAGGGATGCTATAAAGCTCCAAAGGCTACAATTATCAGCCTACCACACATTAACTCTTCTTTAAATCATGTTTTGAAAGATTACAAAAGCAAAAATATATAGGATCCATTAAGGCCATGGAACAACCTTGATGGGCATGAAATAAAAACACGTCAAAACTTGTGAAGAGTAGTAGATACATCTACCTTAAAAGAGAAATTAAGGCACTTCCTTATAATTAATTCCAAGGTAGAGAGAAAGAGGTACTATAAATAAAAACTAACAATCTTGTTCACCCATTGGAGTCTTTAATGGTATCAAGAAAACTAGTTCTTAATGGGCATATTCATAATTGTATATATATCTATTTTAAGAATAAGTGTCAAAGTTGTTAGGAAGGCTTTTGCTGAATATGTGTCATAGTTGATTAGGAAGTCTTTCACCACAAGTCTCTTAAGGCGTTGTCGATGTAACCCTATATATGTACTGTTGGGAAACTGGGCCGGGATTCGATCCTAACTGCAATGAAACAACTACAAAACTTTTTCAGAAATTGGTTTATCAAAAATTGAGATCTTTTTAATTCTATAAAATGATTAACACGTAAATCATAACAAAACATGAATCTATAAAATGATTAACACGTAAATCATAACAAAACATGAATCGTAATTCGTACCTTATTCTGAAGTTTGATCTTTTATCTTATCATATCCCTTAAATCGTTTCTGAAACCGATCTGTCTAAATCATCGTAGCTGCACAAATGTTTGGCCTTTAACGGTATCTACAAAATGAGTTGAAAGAACTCTATGACTCTTCCAGAGAGAGTTAAGCAAGAAGTACTAGCTCCATAGAGCTTAAGCCTATTTATAATAGGTTTTGGACGTTTTGGTAACGGTATCCACAAAATGAGTTGAAATAACTCTGTAACTCTTACAGAGAGGGTTAAGCAAAAAGTATCAGCTTCATAGAGCTTAAGTCTATTTATAATAGGTTTTGGAAGTTTTAGTAATTTAATTAAAATTAAATTTTAATTTCAATTAAACTTTAATTAGAATTACAAATAATTTTAATTAAAAACCAGTTATGCCCAAATTAGATTCAATATCTCATATTAATCTTTATTTATTAAATATCTCATATTTAATAATAAAGTTTCTCAAAATTTACAATCAAGTCCAACTTGATTAAAATAACTTTGCTCTCTTCAACCCATTCTATATGTGACACCCATTAGGTTTCCAAATATGTTAGCAATTATTATAAATTATAATTATAATTAATAATTATAATTAGCTAAATTAAAACTCTTTTTAATTTATCTTTAATTCTTTAATTAAACAATTTATAATCATAGATCAAGATTGATGTCTAGTATTGCATCATGACCTCCTAAACTAAATATTTAGGAATGTCAAAGTGGTTTTGACTAGCCTTTTCATTCTTGATTTTTTTGTATAATTCAATCCTTTTATCATACAATGTTCCAATTAAACATAGAGCATGAAATTAATGTCTATTCTATTTTGAGTCCAGTCATATTAGTTCTCCCTCATTAGCTATTGATTCAAATAATGACATTTGTAAACTATTTACAAAGTGCCATTCTACCTTGACTAAGGATTTTTCAAATTAATACTAATTGAGAACAACGGAGCATTATCCCTATTTACTTTAGGATGATGAATTCTATCTTGATCACACAACTACCTTCATATAGTTTATGCTACATTCATACACTATCGATTGACCTGCCCATGATTAAATAGGTCATAAATAATATCAAAACATAGCAATCCCTACATAAGATAACTTTGGTGACCTCAAGTCAAAAGATCACTTCTAAATGGTTTTCTCATATTGGGTCTATTCAATGAATTTATTCTCTAACAAGCATCCACCCATTTGTTTAAGTTTCTCTATACTTTAGCCTATGAGATCGACTGCTTCTTTTGTAAGGAAAAATATAACGTGTGCTAGTCTTTCTGCAGTATATCAATGTCCAATTTTAATAGAACAATGATTAGGAACAATTTACGGATAATATGTAAATGTAATATGAATCTCATAATAATAATCTCATTATAATTTCATTTGCAATGTACAATTATCCCATGGACTTTATTATATATATCTAAACATGTATGAGATAAAGAATGTCTTTAAATAATTGTTACTAAACTACAACTAAAGAGATTGGCTGTAAGACATAAACCAACAATCTCCCACTTACATTAAGCTAATCATTTAAGTATCCCATACCACATTATCATATGACGATTATATTACTGTTGGGACAGTGGCTTAATGAGAGAATTCTCCAATATTCTCTATAGTGAGTGAGCATTTGCTTAAATCTTACAACTTTCATCTTAATTATCATCAAAATTAAGAAAAATTGCCTAAATACATACTTGAATCTTTGATGAGACCTTAGCTCCTCTTGCATGCCCAGTAGGTTAAATGTTCTACAGTAAATTATTGTTATAAACAATGCAAGGAACTACATCAAGTTTACTAAAGAACTTATTGATCCGATTAATCATTTCTACTAAATGAAAAATATATTATGGCTTAATTAGTAACCATTGCTACATTGGAACTTTTCTAATCTTGTATGATATTGTTCTTAAGTAAAATAGACCTTAATTATGATTTAGTTCCAAAGTAAATATCCTTATCTCCTTGAGCTCAAATATCAACTCATACATAGAATAATGGATATCTTTAATACTTCAAAAGTATCTGATATCTTAAATACTGAACATCTTTAGAATATTATTTATGTACTTGGAGTTAGAATAGATATATAACTTCTAATCTATCTCTATAGATCTAATTCCCAGAATTAAAATGTTACCTTTTCCTATCTAACAAGAGTTGTTCTTGGACAACTTGTTTTCAACAAATTGAAAATTAGAATTATTGTTCTTCGTGAGCAATATGTCTCTACGTACTCCCATTGAAGAGGAAAATTATACTCCCACTAACCTTCTTGCAGACATGATAAATTCACAATCATCTCCAAAAATTTTTTTTTGAATTAATCATAAAAGTGAGTCTTTCAATGTCTCGTAGTCTTTCAACTATATATCAAATGTATCAATAAAGGCAGTAGTTCCAATTGGATATATTGTCATGAGAATTGAACTTTTCGAATTTCATCTTACTCCTACTAATTGTTTTGAGAACCATTCTCTTATAAGTATACATTGAAACAAAAAAAAATCAATAGGTCTGTAAGATTATATCCAACCATTTGGATATCTCATAACCTTTTATTACCTAATTTAGTTCTAAACTTAATGGATAATATATGCTTCAACCAAGCATCATATCATTGAATCATTAACTTTGACTCTCTCAAAGATTTAGCATTTTATATCTATCATGAAATCTTGCTAATTGATTCAATTGGAGGTATTGAAGGTAAATCATTATACTATGCATCACTATAGAAGAAAAAATATTGCATATTTTCCTCTTCACATAAATCCGTACTCTTATGGAATTTAGTTGTGAAGATATTTACCATAGAATCTCATTCCTATAGATAATAAAAAATATAAAACTTGCCATAATGATCTCATCGAAGAGCTTCAATATTCTCAATGCCTAATTTCTACATAGATTTAAACAATTTGAACTTTTCAGAATTTTAAATCATTATTTTATTTAATACATATGACTATATCACATAAAATCATTAGCAATCTAATGAAATATAATTATTATCCTATCATGAATTGTTACTCCATCCAATACATCACTTGCAAAAATTTAACAATTTAATGCCATCATCATCCTTTCACCAAAGATTTCAACTTGACAAGTTTCATATGATTCATAATCAAAAGGATAGATATATCCTTGTATGTAACTTTATGATTCTCGTTATGTTTATTTAACTAACATGACGTAAAAGGATAGTCTCGGTTATCCAACTTTTATTCTTGCCATTTATGTTAAGCATAAGTGTTAGATCCCGTTTCTAGAACCCAACTCTTGCTCTGATACCACTCATGTTGGGCACCGATTCCGGAACCCAACTTCGGATCATGAACGTGAGCTTAATCCTATGGAAGTTCCCTGAAAATCATCAATTTCTCTTCTTGCGGAAAATCATAAGACTCTCAATTTTTTTTCCTTCATCACTCTTCAATACAATACTTACAACTAATTTCATCATTCCTTTTTTCCATACCCTCAAACAAGAGTTTTACAAAGCTATAATGGCCTCTCAAGCCATAATACAACATAGTCCGAAATCTCAAATTACAAAAGTTACAAGAACTACAAATTAGCAAAAGAAACTATTCCTTTAGG
>JAOTBA010000204.1:26589262-26601308 GCA_025629845.1 Erythroxylum squamatum | reverse complement strand
ATTGAGCAATCTAGATGGGCTAGTATTTGACTCCACTGCAAAAACTATCAAAGTGGGCAAGATGTGATTTGTTTTCTGCAGAAAACCAGGTTATCTTAACCATTACGTTAAGTAGAGTTTGGTGTTTTGACATTAATTATATATTAGAGGAAATAAGTGACAATTATAATATCATCATTTAAAATGCACATACATGCTACCTTCATAAAGATGGCTCGCCCTTCCATGGTGCAATTTCAAAATAAAACACTGCTCTGGCATTTTGGAAGGAGAAGATACCAGATTTACAATAAGTTAACAAACATTTTGTGCTTAAACCAATAACCCACAGCCACAGATCAATCCCTAAATCATTTTAATCATTTTAAGAAACCATCTCCAGCTAACTTTTATAGCAGTAAAAAAGATGAGGAAGAGCAACAGTAAGTCACACAGCAGCGGCACTAGACCAGAAGTGAATGCACCACTTCTAATCACTTGCAACGAAAATTACCGCAATAAAAGTAACCTGCTGCAGAGCTACTTATAGATGAACGAAACATCATCTATACTTCTTTATATCCAAACAAGGGAAAAGCAAAAATGAAAAGACATCTAAATATATTATACATGCATGGAGCCATGACGTGTCTACTCTGCAATCTGCATAACGTCTCACCTCACGATCTCAGTTTATCACGTTCACGTAACACATTTTTTTAGTTTTGTTTCTTATTTACAAAGCTATGGTAATACTAATACATCCTCAAAGTAACGTTATTTTCACTTACCCTTGATCACCCGAGAGAGAGACAGAGAGTCGCAGAACCACGGAGGCACGGACGGCTGTATGAACTATGAGATATTGTTGCTTTGGATGGTGATATGCAGAGTCTGCAGACCTCAGGGTTTCTAAATGGTTCATTTATGGTAGGAAAACCTTTCCTTTGTTTTCATGGATGAAAAAACCTTTCAACTTAATGATAATCTGAAGAAAGTGGCTGATAATTTGATAAAAGATTTAAAGACACAATACAATTATCAATTAAAATGTTAACAATAAAATATTTCTGTAAATTATATTTAAATATATGATAGAATTTTTTGGGTTGCAGGCTCAGTTTTAAACCTAAACCTATAAATCAGGTTTGGTGCAGTTAACCTGCTATAAGTTCGGTTTAGATTCGGTTAACCTAAAACCGCAAGTTAAAAACTTGAACCTGAACCATGAACCTGATTTTTTAGGTTCGGTTCGAACCGAACCTGAACTTAGGTTCAGGTAACCTTATTTATAGGTTCGGTTCATGCGGTTCAGATTCGGTTCACAAGTTCACGGGTTTTTTTGAACACCCCTACCACCACATGGATTTGCATTAATTTTTGTTCACCGTCCGTTACCTTTCCATTTCGCCGGTAAGGAATATATGTGCGTTTGTGAATTGATTATGTTCAAACAACAATTCAATAAAAAAAAGTTAATATTGTTTTGAAATTTTAATTTTAAGCGTATTTTAATTTTTTCCTTTTTTTAGTATTATCCTCAAGCTTTTTATTATTAATTAGACCTAAAATAACTTCATTTATTTTTCAAGCAATGATTTAAGAATAAGTTAATGAAAAATTTACGAAATCGTAGTGCACAATGGACAGCCCACGAGCCGCTGCCTTGACTTTTTGTATGAAAGCCACCACGTGGAATTTAATAATAAAAAGAGTACCTGCCTGCCTCCTGTATCTACGGCTTAAGGTTTGGTACCTTCCTTGTTCGTAGCGTACACTATGTATCTGTCACTGTCTCAATCTCTCTGATTTTAATCTCTTCTCTTGTGAATCTGATTGGTCCTTTCTAGTTTTGGGTCCAAAGATGCCTCACGGAACTCTTGAAGTGCTTCTCGTCGGAGCTAGGGGTCTCGAGAACACCGACTTCCTCAGTATGTCTACGTCCTCTTCGAAGTTTTATGCTCTTTTATCTTTTTCTTAATCGTTTGATCCGGAGTAACTTCTGATTTATGATAGTTTAGTTCAATATAAACGAAATCTTTGACGTTTTATATGAGTCGTGATTTTAAACAACCAAATATATGTTGTCTGTGATTCGCTGAGATTGACTCGGGATTTCTATCATCATCATCATGACGGAGCCGACGATGTGTTCCAGTAATGCTAGTATTCGAGAAAGTTAAGATATTTCTTTATCGTTTATCATAAGGGCTCATAACCCATATGATAGTGTCCTTCCTTTGCCTTGTTTTCACCTGTATCGTAAATGTTGGATTTGTTGAGGTTAAAGCTATGTGTTCACTGTGCAGATAATATGGACCCTTACGTGATCGTAACTTGTCGCAGCCAGGAGAAGAAAAGCAGTGTTGCATCAGGTTTTGTCTAGATCACATTACGTTTTCAGCCTCTTTGGATATACAAAAGAATCTGAACGTATTTAGTCTTCTCATTGGATAAGATAAGATAACGTCTAGAATTTCTTTAGTATTAGACTTGGTTGACTAGGAGCAAACAATTACCCGAAGAGCTACGCATTTGATATAATATGCAATTTGCCAGCGAGCTTTTCAGACTGAATTTGCAAACCGATACTGCAGGAAAAGGAACTGAACCAGAATGGAATGAAAGTTTCGTTTTTACTGTAACAGATGGGGTCGCAGAACTCCATTTGAAGATTCTGGACAGCGACGCTATGGGTGGCGATGATTTTGTTGGGGAAGCAGCGTGAGCACTAGTCCCTTATTCATAACTAAATAAATATTCTCGGCATTCTCTTTTTCTTACTTTCTTCATTTGGTACATCAGGAAACACAAACTCATACTATTTGATGTGATCTTAGACTCTACGGAACCCACAACTTAAATAAATCTTCTGCTATTTGTTCATATGACCCATTGCAGCATTAATCTAGGACCGCTGTTCCAGGAAGGAAGTCTCCCACCAACTGCATACAGCGTAGTTAAAGATGAAGAGTACCGTGGAGAAATAAGAGTTGGTCTCACCTTCTCACCCCAGGTATCTATTATGCTTTAATTAACATTTAATAAAGTATTTAAAATGTATGAATAACAAATTAAGCAATTAACCAAAAAGTCCTAACTGATATCTACTACTAACTTTTGTACAAAAAGCACTTGGGGATTCATTCTTTTTGCTAAATTATATTGTTCTCTACTCATACCTCTTTTATAATTAATAATTGGCTTGAAACTCCTTTCTTTCTACTTGAAATTGCCCTCTAGCTCTTACGAACATTTTCTTGTCATCTTCTTATGTTATACTTTATCTTTTGTGAAAAATGATGACTTAAATTGTCAAAAACTTTTTTTAAAAAAAAAAGAAAAGTTGTTAACATTAATTGGGTGAGGGTAGGAGTTCAGATAGTTAATGTTGGTTCCATATGTCCTCTTAAGAGTTATAGAAAATTTTCTTAATTTTCGTAACCCTTTGAATTATCTCGATTTGATATTTCTTTCAAAATTTAAGACCATAATACTAAATAGCGTTTAATGGTGAAAACAAAATAAATTCAAAAGAATCTTTCACAAAATTTCCCTATTTAGGTTTAATATCAAATTTTTATGTCTTCTCTTAATTTTTTTAATTTTTTAAATCACTTTAACTTCCTATTAAAGGTTAATATTAAAATATAAAATAATATTCAGTTTTGACTACATATTAGACTAACAAATCCCATTACAACATATATAATAAGCTCATTTTAACCTTATAAAAAACTAATTATTTTATGAGCATAGAAAAATTCTCCAAATTTCAAATTCAATCATGATTTTAAAAAATAAAAATAAAAATAATTAACCTAACAACTCATGTAGTAATACAAAATTTAAAATTTTTTGGTCTCACAAGTATAGTAGAGGTTTCTTGGTTGTTTGTTTAGATTATATTATGTCAATGACTACAGATTATTTCAATTCCTCCTTGGTTTGGAAGCATATTAATATTATTGCATAAGGCTTTTAGGTTTATTTTGATAAACATTTTATTTTTTTTAGGAACATAAGAGCCGTGGTTATACTGCACAGGAGGAAAGTTATGGAGGATGGAAACAGTCTGATGTAGCCTATTAATTCTATATGGAAATGATGAATAATTAGGAATTTTGACCCATAAATATACAAAATTTGGATCTATGCCCTAGCTTTTATATACTTACTTTTCAGGACTTGGATGTATGTTTGGCTTTCTCAATAATATTAAAATACCTATGCTTTCCACCCACTTCTTTTTATTAAACAATTAGGTAACAAGTTTTTCTTTCATAGTGTTAATGTATAAAAAGTAAGAGTGCTAAAGTATATGTTTGTATAAAAATAATAGTAGCATATTCTTGTGTATAATTTTATATCTATATAACTAACCTCTTATTTAATAGTTTTAAATATATCAAAATATAAATAATTCACTATTTATCAAATTTCTCTTAGTTCTTGCATGGTATGAAAGCTCCATTTGTAAGAGAAAGATAGTATTCTAATCTTCTGGTTCTTATTTTTTTGGAGATAATTTGATCTCTTAAATGGAATTTGGTATATTCCAAACTCTTTTATTCCTCAAAACGATTACAACGGTGCAAATCTCGTCTCCACCCTCATATACCAACCAAAAGCTTGATGTTGGGTTTTGAAATTCCAACATATAAACATTAACAACGACTTGAAATAATGTTGTTTTAGTCATCTTGAACCAAACTGCATTCTTTTCACTTAAAAAACATGAAAATCCAATCAGCAAGCAATGTCACATGTTATCTCAGTGATTTGCATGTCATAAGTTAGTGGCACATCATCTTCTACATCATTAGACATGTCATCCTAGAAGCAATCCCATAGGCTATGTTAGTTGCCATGTCATCCTAAAAGTGGTCCCACAAGCCATGTTAGTGCCTATGTTCAACCACATCTAGTGTCATGCCATCCCTAGTTCCCATCCCACTGTCATATCAACTGTGACATCATCTCGTATATCAACACTTTATGTCATCACTTGTTCAATAGGTTTAATCCAGACCAGTTAGATTCAAACCCATTAATCAGCCTTTGATTAATTAATTAATTCAAATGTTTTCTTGGTAGTTATTTCTCATGTCAAACCAACTTCTAAGGTTTTTGGGTGTTTTGAACTTATTTTTGGGATCAAATAAAAGTATTGCTATTGAGGAATTCTATCTTGTGTGAAGTATGGATACTTTCATCAAACTTCATTAACACATTTCTCAACCAGTTAATGTCAACTTTAATGGAGTTAACTGTGATTTATGAGTTGAGCAAATGTATAACTTTCTCAAAGGTAGAATTTTTTGTCGTATTATTATCGGAGCAATTCCTAAACTTACTTAAAAGCCAAATGAAGTAGAAAATATATCTGCAAAATGTCCAACATCTTAGGACGGTATGAATCATCAAATTTTAACATAGTTAATACCTATGCCAAAGTTATCAAACTTAATTTTTGATAGTTAAATACAACCAAAAGCGGTATATTTGATGATGTGAATTGATTTTGGCTTTATAGAAGGCTTCAACATATGTAGCAACATCCTGACTAAAATATCCATAGTTAATGTTTTTGAATTACAAGAGCTTTGAGATTAGTTAGTAATCAAAGACCCTACTTGCACTAGTGCCTAAGCTAACACTATCTATGTCAATCGTCACAAATGAAAACAATTGTTGATGACTTTTAAAAATGATTCTAAGTCCATCTGTAATTCTCTTTTTCATTGAGAATCTCTATCAAAACTAGATACAATAATCAAAGAACTAATTATAAGAGAAACCTAAATAAACACCCCTCAAATAAAGAAATCTATTCCATCTACTAGTGTTGCTCTTACCACACAAACCCTCCTTTTATCAAACTTCTATCTCTTAGAACATAACTAAATAGAACGTTTATTATAATTAATATAAAAATAGTGGTCACCACTTTTCTGGATGCAAGAAACAACCTAAACAAGGTAATTCTTCTAAATCCTCTCGGTCTAATGTTGTTATTGTTTCCATAAAGGGTATAACGGAGAGCACATATACATCTCCTAAATTCTCCTTTAAAGTTCCTTAGGTCCTTTTATAGCAACTTTAAGCGTATTCTAGTACTATGTTTTTCCCTTGCTTTTTCTATCACATTGGGTACTTTATTTTAATGTTATTTTGATTATACTTATTATAACCACATGGTCTCTAACTCTTCAATATTTGATTCCTTAAAACCTTCCTCTATTCCAATTACTGTTTATATAGTTGATAATCCTACTATGCATGTTCAAAGTGTAGGCACTATTCAAACACCAAAGGGGTTGTTTGATTCTACTTTTATTTTTTTGTAGTGATTTTTCACTTTTCGTTTTCTATTTTTACTTTATGTTTTCTTTCAAGTAAAAATAAAAACCTGTTTAATTGTCAATGTAGTTAAATTTTTATTACCGATAATAATTACATATTAGATAAAACTTAAAGATCAATCGTTTTTAATTAAATAAATTTATTTTAATCTCTTATATAATATTTGTTCAAAATTATCAAAAAAAATCTATTTTATTAAAATAAATAATTTGAAAATCAATATTTATTTTAAATATATGTTAATTATTAAATCAAATTTTATTTGAAATATATACATATATATATATATGAAGATGTTTAAATTTAATTATATTTATTAATAATATTTTATTTTATTACAAATATTAATTAAAATTAAATTATTCATAATGACTAAATCGAAGTATAAAAAAAACCCTTTTATGGTTTTCATAATTTTTGAAAACTAGAAGAAACCAAACCAAAAACTCAAACAAACAGATTGTTTTATTAAATTTGAAAAAACAAAAAAACAAAAAATAAAAATAGAAACAAACAAGCCCCAAGTTAACTTTGCTTGACACTTTTCTTATTCCCAAACTCTTTTTACATCTCATCTCCATTGGACAATTATATAAACTTGTTATTAACTTATCTTTTTTAAGTAATGTTTATACTATATAGGAATTATAAATATGCAAGATCTTTAGGATACAATGTAAGATTAAAAAATTATTTGAACTTACCTCTCTCTCTCTTTCGTTCAAATTTGTTAGTACTGTAATGTCTAATATCTGACATTTTCATCTTAGTCATCTTTCTAACCTTTGACTTGCATATTTAATTTCTAATAGCCATGCTAACTTTCCAAAAATCATACTTTACCTTTTATTAAAAGCAATTTTGTTTCTTCAATACCCTTTAATTTGACTCATTCTAATTAATCAGTGTTTTGAAGTAATAAAATATAATCACTACTAGTGTATTTATTATTTTGATGAAAAGAAATGTTAAAACCAAATGATGTCGTAACATTAAGAAGCTAGTCTATGAAGTTGAATGAGAGAAGTTTAAGTTTGCAACTGACAAAATGAAGATCAAAATAAGAATAAAAGAATATCAAGGTTTATTAAAGTCATTTCACATTTTACATTATTATTTTTAAGCTCACTTTGTTAATTTGATGATCCAAAAAGCTCACTATGCATGATCATTTTATCTTACTTCATTATATGAGTCTTTACATTCATCAAGAGGCATTGAAGTTTTTAATTGTTATTACAAAAGCCTCTTATTCTTTCAAATAATCTTTAAGGAACATTTTGGGAAGTGTTTTAATCATATTTAAAGGAGTTAAAATCATGTTTTTGATGTGTTTGGTCGACATATATAGGTTAGTAGTAAACTAGTATAAATTAGAGTTGTTAAATTTGAAGTATTGGAAGTTTGTTGTAATATTATTTGATGTATGGGTTGAATAGTCTAGCATATTAGTAGACCATTATAGGTTACTGGTCAATCATTATTCTAACAACTAGTGAATCTAGTGCTGTAAATGCATATTAGTCTACCAGTATACTATATCGGTTACCTAGTACGATAAATATAGTCGTTGTAATTGCTATTTCTTAGCCTTAATGGCTATTTTAGGTCACAAAATACTATAGAATAAGTGTTTTTCTCTTCTTTTTGTTTTAAATCAAGAAGATTTTGGATGGTGTATAGCACATTTTAAAGAGTTTTTCAATCATTTGAACATCAATGTGTCATATTTTTGTGAGTGAGGAATTTTGGAGTGATCAAGTGAATAAGTGAGATATTTTTTAGTTATAATACTTTGTTGGGATGTTAAATATTGTACTTAGGGGTGACCAAAGTGGTATTGAGGTTTCTCTTCACTTTATAAGAAGATTGTAAGAAGGGTTCCTCTTTATCAAGAAAGATTGTACAAAGGTTATTATTTGTCTTGAAAGGAGAATTATCGTGGAATTCCAAGAAGAGTCTTGGAAGTAACATAGGCAATGGTTGTTTGCTAAACCACTATAAATCAATTTGCATTCTCTCTTCCCTATCCTATTTAAATCATTGTTTAATTAGTTAATTGATTTACTTTAATTAATTGACTCATTCTTATTTATATTGATTATTGTTAATTGAATACTTTGGCTAAAAAATTATTAAAATTTTATAAACACGTAATTCACTCCCTTCCTTTTAGGTAATCCTATGGCAAAGACCATAATGATATATTTAGGAGAATCATCATCATCATTCAATCAATAGGGACAAAACATTAGTACACAACCTTTTTTTGATGGTAATGATTACATATATTTGAAAACTACGATGAGATTCTTCTCAATGGCCCAAAGTGACATATGGGAAATAGTGTCACATGGTCCCTTTATTCCTACAAAATTGTTGATAACAAAAGGTACCTAAGTTAAAGGAAGAATGGAAACCTTAAGATAAAAGATTAGTATCCTTGAATTGTAGGGTCATACATATCTTATTTTGTGCTTTAGGAAGAAATGAATTTAATTGGCTCTTTATGTGTGAAACGACTTATGATATTTGACATATATTAGAAATTATTCATCTGGGCACAAATAATGTTAAGGAGAGGAAAGTAAGTGTGCTAACACATTTATATGAATTGTTTCAAAGGAAGCTTGATGGAAGCATTTCTAGCATATATACTAGATTTATTAATATTATTAATGCTCTCAAAGGTCTTAGCAAGAACTATACTAATGTTGAAATGGTAAGAAAGCTACTTAGGTCACTTTTAAAGATGTGAGAAGCTAAAGTGATAGCTATACAAGAAGACAGGAATTTAACGATGCTATCATTATAGGAACTTATTAGATTTCTACCCACGTACGAAATAAGGCTCCAAGAGACACAAGAAGAGATGATGCTTTTGAAAAAAAAAGCATTTAAAGCTACAATAGAAGAATCAAATGAAAAGGAAGAAATATTAACTAGTGAAAGCGAAGAAGAAGAAATTGGCTTAATCACTAGAAAATTCAAGAAGTTTTTGAAGAAGAAATTCTCTAAAAAAAGACTTTAAGGAAGGTGAAAGTGATTTAAAACATAAACACTCTAACATTATTTTCTTTGAATGTTGAAAACTTGGTCATATAAAGTCATTATGTCCTTAACACAAAGATAATGATAAGTATGAGCGAAAATATAAGAAGAAGAAGGAAAAGAGGAAAGTACTTAAAGCATCAAATTGGAATGACATAAGTGAATTTGAAAGCTAACATTTAGAAGAAGCGAGAGCCCATACGTGTTTTACCACTATAGATGATGGCGAGGTAACATCCAAACCCAATTCTTGTAATGATAGTGATGATGATATGACATATGATGACTTAGTTAAAAGCTTAAAATTATGAGAAAGAAAAAAAGAAATTAGCTTTAAAACTCATGGAAGTTCAAAAATAGTTGGATGCATGAATGAATGAGAATAAAAAGATAAAAAATAAATTGCATAGTATTAAAGCTTCCAAGATGTGATTATTAAAGACAGTTATGACTTAAACGTTTTAAGGTATGAGAATGAAACACTAAAAAAAATAGACTGATTCCCTTAACAACTCATTGTCTAATTTTACTGAAGGGAGTGAAAACTAAATAACATGCTAGGTCTAACATCCCGTTACCCATATTAAGGTTAGAATAGTAACTTATAAGAAATTTCTGAGAAAATTAGGAAATTGCATGACATGCATAAGTTATATGTGACACGCACATTTTGCACATTCATATGATTGTACATGCATTCATTAACGTTTTTTTAGGTATAATTGATTTATTAAATGTGATTAAAATGCGATTTGGCAATTTTGGTATATTTCGAATATTTTAAAATTTTTGGTAAATTTTATAAAAATATTAAAATTTGGACCAATTATGGTGTGACATGTGGCAACTTATGTATATGACAAATGGCTTGTATATGTGGTGACATGTGACAGATTTAATTGGATGACAAATGTAATACATGCAAAGTGGACACGTAGCAAGTGTTTTAGAGAAGGAAATTCTTTCCTTCGTTTGTTGTTTTCTTCACCGAAAGAATACTGTGTTTCATAATTGTTTTCCTTGCTCATCCACCAAAATTTGGTCTTTAATATCATTGCTGGAAATTTTTCCGAAACATCAAGTAAGTTGTGTTTAAATTTGTTTTTGGATGTCGTAAATGATGTTTTGATGATTGAAAATGAGTTCATGCATGAATTGAAAAAAAGTTGAGTAGTTTTGGTATTAATGTGGAGTTGTTTAAAATGTCCTGGAAATCTTGTTGAACCATGATGTTGATAATGGCTAGTGTTAGATATGATTATATGCATACGAAGGTATAGCAGTAGAGTTCAGGGAATACATGTCCTAAATGACTTAGATGAGGATTTGAAATTATGAATGTGGGAAAAATGCTAAAAATTGAAAGCTGCATGTGTGAGAATTGGATTTTGATGTTTAATGTGAATCTTAGATTTTTGGAATTTTGTGAGTACTGATGAGCTAAAAATGAGTTAGAGAAAATGTTTGTAAGTTATTGGAGTTAATTGATGTGAGATTAAGTTTTTGAAAAAGTTACAGTAGAGAAAGGAAAAATAGTTGGAGTTTCGGATTTGTGATTTTTGAAGTGTAAAATTGAATTTGATTTGTGTAGAGTTTGTATTTGGAGTTAGAAATGTAGAATAGATGAATCAGGCATGTGTTTTGCTGGAAAAATAAGGAAAATGGAAGGAGAAGAAGAAGATAGATTCGGAGAAGAAGAAGATAGATTCGGTGAAGAAGAAGAAAGAAAAGCACCGTCGTGATTTCTCAAAAACATTCAACAAAGTCGCTATCGTGCTTTTGTACGACAACGACTTCACAGGATGAGTGAAAATTGCTATCATGCAAATTAGTGAAAGTCGTTATCGTGCAAATGCACGAGTGCGACTTTTAATTGAATTTTTCTGAAGACATTTTTCTGAACATCCTCCAATATTTTTATTATAACTTCTTCATCCGATATTCAAATGACTTGGTTCTTAAACCAATAGCTTCATAAGACATTAATATACATCTCCACCAAAAATCATAGCTTTCTGAATTGGATTGATTGATGAATTAAAGATGGAAATGTAACTGTACTGAAGTATGATAACTGGGATGATTTTTACTGAACATACTTCGGTAATTGGACTATATCTTGATTTGTGGACCTCAGAATGAGATGATTATTAATTATGATTACACTAGAGACATAAGGATACAAGTTGTATGAAGATATTAAATTCTAATTCGGCCTCTAAGAATTTCAGAATCTGATTGGAATTTGAAATAAGAATTTTATTGAAGCTTTAGAACAGTACAAGTAAATTAAGTATATCTTTTAGTATACTAAACCAAATTGGATGATATTGGTATCATTGGAAACTTAAGACATTGAAGTACAACTTTCTAAAAGGAAGTATTGCCTAATTTTGTCATTTACCATATCAGATAAATTATGCAAAGCTGACCCAAAAGCATCTTATTAGAAAAATCTAAAGTGGTCAATTAGGTTATGAAATTGATTTCACATTGTTTTGTTTTGGTCCAAATTATAAGTACAAATAGTATTAATGAGGAATTTGATATCTAAATGATTTGATAAGATACCTGGAATTGTCATTGAACATGCATTGTGCATATTTTATATAAGTACATGTGCATAAAGGAATACTTATACATTTGTGCA
>JAOTBA010000204.1:26575310-26586434 GCA_025629845.1 Erythroxylum squamatum | reverse complement strand
ATTTAATTAAAAATAATTTATCTTTAAGTTTTATCTAAAATGTAATTATTATTAGTGATAAAAATATAACTACATTAGCATTAACAACCAAATAGGTTTTTGCTTTTATTCGAAAGAAAAACATAAATAAAAAACTGAAAACGCAAACTGAGAATTACAACAGAAAAATAGAAGTAGAATCAAACGGCCTCTAAACTTGCAACCTTATAATCACAAACGGGCAACTTTACCGATTACTTCAAGACTCATCCTACTATCAAAATCACTTTCATTTACTAACAACATCAGATAGACCCATTAGTATTAACTAACTTTAGATATTCCTTTTAGTCTGTATATTAATATCTTATTATCATAAATGAATTTTTAAGCCAATAAAATTAGATGAATTGGTTCATTTCGATTATGCAAACGTTTCAAAACTTTTTTTATCATGTTTAAGGAAATTATTTCGTAAACAATGTAGTATTAGAAAAAAATACAAGAAAAATGTATATCCAACCAAAATAAGGCATATAACTATTATGATTAACAAAGTGATCTATTTACTTATCTATATATTTATTTATTTCTCCAGCTTTAATACAAGAATATTACGTATTCCTAATATCTTTATAATAAGGCACTTAAAAAAGAGAATATTAAACAAGTTTGCTTTATAATAATAATATTATTATAGGCTTTCTGATTCTGCCGATGGACTTCTTTTGGTTTGAGGGAGAGACAGAGAGACGGGAGGGAGAGATAGGAACGAACCCGTCGCAAGGCTAGGTACTTGTCTACGTATGTATATATGGGTGTATTGCGTTTATAAAGCTATCTCCAGCGATTGAAGTTTTTCTGTGTGTTGTTGGGATTCTATTTTAGCAAATTTAGCTTTTCTTCTCTGTTCTTGGAAGTTTGGGGTTTTCTCGTTTTGGGATTTGAGAGTATCGTTTAGATGGCGCTAAACGAGCAATTAAACAAGTTCAATAAGCAGCAAGAGAGGTGTCAGTCGATTCTCTCCAGCGTTCCCAGGGCGGGGCCTTCTAAGCCGATCCCCTCTGCTCCGGCGAGGCCTACGGTGGTTCCAAGGTCTCGGAGTCCAGCTCCCGCCGTCAAGTTTTCCAATGACACCGAGAGACTTCAGCATATTAACAGTATCCGGAAAGCCCCCGTCGGTGCCCAAATCAAACGCGTCATTGATCTTCTCCTAGAGGTTACAATTCTATTTTCAATTGATGATGAAACAAAAAGTTAGATCACTGAAAGTTGGTCTCTGTAATTTGGCTATTTTCATTGGTCTGCGGGATCTTTAGAACAATCTTCATTATGGTTGTCCATAGTTGTTGTGTTCTTGTTACTGGAAGTGTTTGAAAGTGAAGAAGTTTCTACGCTTCAAATTCTAGAATTGTATGTACCCTTGTTGAGGAATTAGTTGGATTTGATCCTAACTTTTTTGTGTTGTGTTTCGTGATTGCACAGTAGTTGACTTGCTTTGTCTTTCTAGCATGTCTTGGTGGTTTTCCTTTGCTTTTGATTGAGGCTAATCCTGTGAATTTGGTTGATTGTCAACAACCTTATTGAGCAATTTGTTGTCTGACATTGTCCGTCTAAAAGGAAAACCAGTTTCTGTATGTAGTAGCCAAGCTTAGATACAATCCCGAACCTTTATTGTTTCAGTTTAATATCTTGTTTTTCCATAACACTTGGTTTCTCTAGGATAAGTTCTACCTGCTAAAAATATTGCATTTTGAGAAGCATTAACTGTTCCTTAATTCATTGATTTTCGTTTACAGACAAGGCAACATCTAACACCAGAACAAATAAATGAAGCATGCTATGTTGATGTGAACTCCAACAAAGCTGTCTTTGACAGTTTGAGGAACAATCTTAAAGTGAGCTATGATGGCAGGCGCTTCTCGTACAAGGTGACTTCATGCTATCCATCCGCTAACGTGAAAAGATTGTCAAATTTTTCGGATCAGGAACTGAATCATATCTACTGATTTAGTTACTACCTTAATTTTTACTCTTTTTAATGGAGGATGACAATCTTGGTTTTAAATTGTTATAGTCCAAGCATGACTTGAAGGACAAAAATGAGCTTCTTTACTTGGTACGAAAATATCCAGAAGGTATACCTGTCATTGATCTCAAGGATGCATACCCAACTGTAATGGAGGACTTACAGGTATATCTAACATGTGGGGGGAGGATAGCTATTTCTAACCTCTGTAATTTCTTTCGATTGTTTTCTCATTTCTTTTATCAAATTGAATTTTATGTCATATTCAATCTTTGCGTTTGTTGTCTGTTTCACTTCTGGAGGAGTTGTAAGTACATGCATGTCTTCTGAATTTGTGGGGCCGCTATTGGGTGTTTTTTAGTTGGAAAGTCAGTTCTTCTCTTGTTTTTCATTATCTTTGGCATACAAAGGCAGGAAGGGCAGAAGCAGGTACCGGTGTCATAATTGAAAAGCAAAATCATAAAATTTTAAAGGTGGTTATTTTTGGATGATATAATAGTTTAAGAGTTGGATGAAAGCTGGTACTGAGGATGAGATCGAAAGTTGGTGTTTGCTTTTTCCTTTTAAAAGAATGATGTTCAAAGTTTAGGTTTAGGCTGGATGGGCTTCTTTGGTGAATGAGCCCTTAGCTATAGTGATGGAGCTTGAGAAATATATAGTAAGCTCATTAAAATCAGAGCATTTTAAACATGCCAAAAAGTGGTTCAGTTCAGCTAATTTGTTACTCATGAAACAGAAGCCTGAAATTGAAGCCATGCTGATAATTATAATTTTGCATATAAATGTTCTGTACTATCCAAAGTGAAACTTGAAAAATCATTATTTTCCAGGCTCTGAAAGCCGCAGGCCAGATATGGCTACTGTCAAACTTCGACTCGCAGGAGGATATTGCATATCCAAATGATCCTAGAGCAGTTATTAAGGTGGATGATGACCTTAAACAGCTTTTTAGGGGTATTGAATTGCCACGGGATATGCTTGATATTGAGAAGGATATACAGAAGAATGGGATGAAGCCTGCTACCAACACTGCAAAGAGGAGGGCTGCAGCCCAGGTTCATGGAATTTCCACCAAGCAAAAGATGAAGAAAAAGAAGAAGCATGAAATCAGCAAGAGGACTAAGCTGACCAATGCTCACCTTCCAGAGCTTTTCCAGAACCTCGGTTCTTGAAGTTAATGGTTAGATTCAGCTGTTGTGTTGATTGTGCTGATGATCATTTGCCATTGGAGATATGCTGAAGTTTATGAAGTTGTCATTTGAGATCACAAGTTATCTTAATAGGATGTGACGGAGATTTCAGATTGATGTTTATGTTTGCTGCTGGATCAACAGCTCCCAGAAAATGTTGAAACGGGTGTCACCTTTTGCTAAGTAATTTTGGTCAACCTTCAAATGTTGTATGCTTGCCTGAGATCTAAGGGTGGAGGGCTTCCTTCCAATCGTTTCTATCCATCATGATGTGAAATTGTAGAACATGTTTACGAGTTTCATATGTTTGCAAGTGTTTTGAACTGATCTTGGGCAATATTGACTATTGACATCTTTTGTAGAACCTGTTTGGACAAGATAGTGGCTAAAATAAAACATAGCTTCGTGTTGTTACTTCTGCATTCATCCTCAATTTGAAGACAAGTGATGCACTGAAGTTTGTAGGAAGCCATATAACATTGCTTTTTAGCTTGATTTGAAGCCCGGCACAATCCGAGCTCGGATGAAGTGTCTAATTCCATGCAATGTCATTTTGGGGTTGAGTTGTTCGAGACAAATCACAAATGGGCTGGGTTGGGTTGTTTTCCAACTCTTCCCTGCATGATGTCCAGCATGAAATTCAGTTAATGTAAATTTGATCTTAACTCTAGGTTGAACTGAGATTGCCATATTTATTTGAGCCTTACTTAAAGCAATTCTTAAAAGGATCCGACTAAGTAGTTAATAAGTGGTGGTTATCATTGGCCATTATTTATCATGCAAGTTTTTTTTAATTGAAGTAGATATCTAAAGGACATGTTTCTATTATGAATATTGTATTAGGTAAATGAGTAATTTATTTGACGCTAACCTTGTTTTTAGAAGTTTGAAAGCAACTCTTCTATGCCAGAATACGAATTTATTCCACTTATTTCAATTTCTTTTTATCTCCTTTTTTCATTACCGATTATTGAAGATAACTCAAAAATAAAGAAATATAGTTTTGTTATCGCTTTTAAAATATTACTTTTAAAATGTCTAAACAAGAATAGTTCGATTAGTTAAGAAGTGAAGAACTCCTAATTTTGTTAACTCACCGACCCGACCTAACAACTCATCCATAAATATAGTATGTAAATAATGTATTCCTCTTTTTCCCTCCCCATGGAGTTTTTATGTTTATATTTTATCTTTGTAATAGATTTGTTTAAACATGCTTTCATAAGTCTTCAATATATTGAAATTGATTTAATGGTCAAGGACTAGAGTAGGTATTTGTACCTTTTTGTTGGGTATAGGGAGGAATCATTTGCATAAGTGATTTAGATTTGTTACGAGGACATATTATAAGTTGTTGTGAATAACACTTATGCTTTTGTTCTCAGAGTTTGCAAAAGAAGGTAAAAATATTATTAGATCACCATCTCCTCCACAACAAAAAGAGAAGAAGGTCATAAAGGCAAAATAGAAAGTAATTAACAAGCAAATTGGAATAAATAAGAGGATGATTTTGAAGCTTGAATTTATATATCAGGGATGGTGTTGTTGTTGACGATATAAGTTAGCAAGCTTCTGACACACAGAACAAGATATAAAATTTGGACCTATTTTAAACTACTGAAGTTTTTTTATAAAGTATGAATACATTTTGATGTTGACTATAATGTATTAATATTTTCAAAGTTATGTAAATAAGGTGTATGAATTGATGTAGAGCCTAATTCCTGAGTGGTTGAAGTGGGTCATTATATTGAATTCAGTTATCAGAGATGGAGAGGTTTATGTTGAGGAGGATTCTCAGCTATTAGCTATGTATTTGCTTTGATTTAGATGAGATTTCTTTGAATGTTATTGGCTATGTATTCGCTTTGATTTTGATGAGATTTCGTTGAATATTAGGGAGGATCAAGTTAAGGAGATTTATGGGGATAATGTGGCATAAATCGTGGGAGCTCTGAATATAATGAAATGAATAAGTAAAAAAATTTAAGACCACAGTATTTAAAGTTTAGTTGGAGCATGAAATCAATGATCACCAAATAGTAATTAAATATGAACTTAAGAAAGTTAGGAGTGCACGGAAGGAGAAAAGTTTGTAGCAGAACTTTCTTCTTATATATTGGGTATATTTTTCTGCTTAAATGCCAACTACGATATTAGCGTGTAGGTGCTAAAAACCTTATTGATATAATTGTAAATCACAAGTGCATGATGTAGTTAAGCTAGCACTGACAAATATGGGTCGATTCTACAAGTGCTAGTAATAACCTCTTTTCTATTATCTAATGATCGAATACGATGATGATTTAATTTAAAACTAAACTAAACTAGAACTCAACACAATAACGAACCAGAAAGTAGAAAACACAGTGATTAAACAATATTAAATAACTAGTACCTAGGTAGTGAATCTGCATAAGATATCTTAAATATTAACCTTTTATCATATAATTCAATTATTAATCATTGGATGCTAGAAAATCCTATATTGTGTTAATATCTTTCTCAATAATATTAATAATTAATTCTTAGTTCATTAACTGAAACCTCTTTCCAGTTAAAACCCCTAAGATCACATTACTCGATTTAAGAATTTCTCTGTTAGGCTTGACCCTAATCAAAAGGATTTATGCTTACTTATCTATAGGTTTACATGAAACTCCTCCCAATTATGGTAGATCTATTCATACAAGAGGATTTCTTAATCTCAATCTTACGAAATCAAACATTGAAATAATATCCTGGATATATTAATTCAATAATATAAACACATAATTGAACCTTTATGAATCAATCAATCAAATTGCATTAAGTAAAAGGTCAAATTAAAGCATCCATCCTAACTTAAATTGGTTCCTAAACATAGAAAACAAACAATCAGAAATAAAAGAATCTATAAAGATGTATATCCCCCTTTTCTCTAATGAAATCCCCTTAAATACTTGATTGAAGGCTGCTCTCTCAGATCTGTTAAACTAATATTCATGGTTTCCTTGTACTAGGTTTAGAAATATATACGCAACTCTAACTTTGGTTGTAACTTCCAACTTTAGTCACTTCCTTCCCATCCCCTCTTTATAATTACCTTTTATATTATGAAACTAGGGTTTTTGGATTATAAACGGTTAGTCACACAATCATGTGAGTGACTGTGTATCCTAAAACCACTAATATTGCCACTTGACACGTTTTTAGTAGCTTACATGGGCATGGGACAAGTTCGTGTATGCTACTTACATGGGTTCGTATCTCCACATAGAAAAAAACGTCTTCGAGGCTTCACACGTTTACAATCCCTTACATGGGCCCTTGACACGACCTTGTATATTACTCACAAGGGCATGTATCTCTAAAATAACTCTAATTCTTTTGTTTTATGCCACAATTTCCCCCTAATTCTCCTCTTTTTGATCAATGAAGGCAATTAAGTCCTAAGAAAATAAGTACCAAAAATAACTTGAAACTCTCAAATAACAAGCAAAACACTCTCAATCTAGGCATAAAAATATAATACATTAATCGTTTTTCAAATATCCCCATACTTAATCGTTTGCTTGTCTTCAAGCAAATCATAATCAAAACCATCAATATTAAAGATATCCATCCCTTATTAACCTCAACCAGTCCATCCATATCCTAAATCATAATATCATATTAATCATATTAATCTGCAATTAGATTCAAGCTATCCTAGAATAAACTTCCATAAGTCAATATCAATAGTAATCATATTGATAATTGATAGGTGTAGATTGCATTGAATTTTTATAGGTAATTTGATATTTGTTTAGTGGTTAATTTGATTGTTTAGTGTGTGTTTAGGCTAAGAATTCTGTTAGTTCATAATCATTTGTGTTTTAAGTGTTCTTTGGGTGAAAACATGTTTTTGAAGCTTCAATTATATATATATGACGTGTCGTGATGAGTTTGTTAGTGTTTCAGGACATTCGGAGGAGTTTTGTAAGGAGAAGCAAATCAAAACACAATCCCAAGATTGTGGTAAGTATGCCACGATCGTGACAGAAGCACCAACACAGGGCCACAATCTTGGCAAATATGCTATGATCGTGACAGAAGCTTGAGCATAAGGCCACGATCATGATAGAGAGTAGATGCACCGACCACAATCGTGCACTAAGGGCCACTATTGTGGCCTGCGCACAGACAGATGCGAAGTCACTTCTAGATTCAAGTTTTCGATGGACATTTCGGACATTTTGAACCTCGAAAAGACACTAGGGTTACCTTAATTGGAAAAGACTATAAAAGGATAATGATGGGACCCTAGAAAGGAGTCTACATTCTTCCTACATTTGGAAACCCAAAGAGAGAGAGAGAGAGAAGAGAGAGAGAAAAGAAGAAGAGGAAGAAAACGAGGGCTATGATGTCGAAGCTTCCTGAAATAGGTGATCTCTCAATGTTGTTGCTTTACCGAATCATCCAACCTGAGTTTCATTTCCTCCCCATTTACTTTTTTATTCATTTAATGTGTAAGATTGAGATGGGTTGTATGGTTATAGATTTTGAGTTGTTAATGATGTTCTCTACATGTCGTCCTCCAAGGTCGATTTCTTTTCTTGAGGTGGTTGTTGCTCGAATCTTGTTAGAGGGGTTATTCCTTGACTGGCCTTAATTCCCTCAAGAAAAATTTGGGTGAATCCTTTATCCCAAATTGTATGCATTGCTATATGGATTATTCTGAGGTTTAGGAGCATTCCCTATATAATCCACATGCTTAGGCTATAGTGCTTGACAATCTTGACCTGGATGTCCTAGACCACACACCTTACACTACGTCACTTGGAATAATTAAGAATCATAGTTAATGTATCTATCTTCTTACTTAGTTCTTCAACTTAGTTCATCAATTTCGTAACTACATCTATATAATATACTCCCTGCTAGCTTGCAAAGTTTTGCTTAAAAAGAGCACCATTTAGAATTATTCATCGCCATGTCTTTAATGAGGTCCTAAGCTGCTTTTAGCATTTTATTGTTTAAAGTAACCTTAGCTATGACATCTATCATCTACCTCTTCGTTTAATTAAGCTTACTGTAGAAGATTTGTATTTGCATCCATAATAGTAGATCATGATTTGGACACTTCCTTAAAATATCCTTGAACCACTCTAATGTATCATATAATGTCTCTAAATCAACCTGGGCACAGGAGGGGATGTCATTCTTTATTTTAACAGTTTTAGCTAGCGGGAAGTACTTTAGAAGAAAGTTCTCTACAACTTGTTCCCAAGTAGTAAGTGATGACCTAAGAAAAGTGTTTAACCATTACTTCGCCCTACCCCTCGGTGAGAACAAGAATAACCTCAACCTAATTGTATCATCATCGACACCATTTACCTAAAAGGTATCAAAAATCTCAAAAAAATTTACAATATGTGAGTTATGCTCCTCATCTAGTAGCCCATCAAACTGGACAAACTATTGCACCATCAGAATAATACTCAATTTAATATCAAAATTATTAGCATTGATAGTTGGTCTTATGATGTTGGACTCGGTTCCCATTAAGTATGGTCTAGTAATCAAACGTAGTCCTTAGTTGATTTGCCATAGTTCCTGATTCTTTAATATTAACTTGACCTTCCAAGTTCTCTATCTATCGATCTAACTTAAACTCTTTAAGTAGGCTTCTTTGAAGATTTCTATGAGATGTCCTCTAAATCTTTAGATCTTCATCGATTAGGTACAACATATTCCCTCGAGATATAAACTAGCCTCAAGACTTGTAGAAGTAATGAAACCAAAGAGTCAATAAAATAAGTAAACAAATAAAAAAAGTAAAAAGCGATAAAAATAAGTAATAATGGCTAGATTAAAAGAAAGGTTTTCCTAATATTCTAATCCCCAGAAACATTGCCAAAAACTTGATTGATGTAATTTTAAATCGCAAGTGCATTATGTAATTATATATAGCAGTAACAAGTATAGGTTAATCCCAAAAGGACTATAAGTACTAGTAATTGTCTCTTTTCTATTACCTAACAATCAAATAAGATGATGATTTAATTTAAGACTAAACTAGACTAGAACTCAATATAATAATGAACCAGAAACTAGAAAACACAACTATTAAGCAATATTAAATAGCTAGCACCTAGGTAAATAATCCCCCTAAGATATCTTAAGTATTAACCCGTTATCATGTAATTCAATTATTGATCATTGGATAATGAAAATTCCCATCTTATGATTGTATCTTTCTCAAGAATATTAACAACTAATCCTCGATTGATTAACTAAAACCCATTTCTAGTTACAACCCCTAAGATCACATTGCTCAATTTGTGAATTTCTCTATTTAGTTTGACCCTAATCTAAAGGATTTATGTCAACCTATCTCTAGGTTTACATGCAACTCCTTCCAATTATAGCAGATCTATTCATATAAGAGTATTTATTAATCTCAATCATATGAAATCAAAAATTGAACTAATATCCCAAACATATAATTCAAAAATAGAAATGCATATTTTATTCTCAATGAATTAATCAATCCAATTACATTAAGTAAATGATCAAATCATAGCATCCATCCTAACTTAGGGTCCATCCTACCTAAACATTAAAAAAACTCAGTTCTTAAACATACAAAATGAAATAAACATTAAAAGTTCAAAAGAATAAACAAAAAGAAAACAATCCATAGATATGTATATCCCCCTTTTCTTTAATGAAATCCTCTTGAATCTTTGTTGAAAGGCTACTTTATATTAGATCTCTTGAAGTAAGCTTCGTGTTTTCCTCATCATATGTTCAAAATTATGTCTCTAACTCTAACTTTAGTTGTAACTTCTGACTCTAGTCGCTTCCTTCCCATCTCCTCTTCATAATTGCATTTTATATTGCGAAATTAAGGTCTCTAGATTATACAAAATTAGTCACACACTCATGTGAGTGACCATGTATCTTAAAAACACTTCAATATCACGACTTTATATGTTCTCAATAGTTTACACAGGTATCAGGCATGATCTTGTATGTTACTTACACAAGTTTGTATCTCTATATGGGCAAAGCCAACATGTTTGAGGCTTTACACATTTGTAGACCCCTACATGGTTCCTTTGCATGGTCGTGTATATTACTTACATGGGCATTTATCTCCAAAATAGCTCCAATTTTGCTATTTTATGCCACGATTCCCCTTAATCCTCCTCCTTTTGATCTATGAATGCAATTAAGACTTGAAAACACACTTAAAACAAAATAATTGCCAAAAACAGAATAAACTTTTAAATAACAAGCAAAACACACTCAATATGGACATAAAAATGTAGTACATTAATCATTTATCGATACCTATAATTGTTGTTAATGATTGTGAGAAACTAGGTTGGGGAAAGAGAATAATTCTTGAGGCACCAAGAGGTATTGATGATGGAAAATATAAGTAAATAATTGATCTCAAATCTTGAGGAGATGCCAATGATGGGCTCAAGAAAAGAAGAAGATGTTCTAGGTTGTGAAGGTATGATGGAGATGGTTAAAGATAAGGATGTCTTGAGATGTGAGGAAATGATAGTGAAAGTGAAGACTAAGAGAGGATGTTCAAGAGAATTGCATATCCTAAAGAATTTTGTGGTGCATTTGGATTATAGTTGTAACAAAATTTGACATTATAGCTACAATACTGGTATCAAGAAAAAGTTAAGGTTGACATTTTATAAAATTATCACATAATTGAGAAAAATTATTTCAAAACATATTCCCCATTCATTAGATAGAGAAGGTATTTTGATGCCTTTAGAGGCAAATGTTGGTGATCTTACACATTTAGAGTTAGCAGAAGACTTCTAACTTTTGAATTATATGTTAAATTTCTACAAAAAAAAAGTTGTATCAAAGATGAGATAACATGGTTATTTTTTAGGATAATATTAATATTGGTGCACGTAATATATATAT
>JAOTBA010000204.1:26565084-26575210 GCA_025629845.1 Erythroxylum squamatum | reverse complement strand
TGTTGGTGTGTTGCGTTGTGAAGTGAATTGAAGTTTGGTATGAAGGAAGAGGGAGGGGTTGTGGTGCTTAAATAGGGGAATTAGCTCGCAAAGGTTGCACGTGATAGGATGGAGACTTTTTTTTTCTACGAAAGAAAATCAAAAGAAAAAGACAAAAGCACCTAACGCAGGGTTCTTCGGTACAAAGCGTTGTATTTGTCTCAATGGATTTGGTCCCGGGCAATTACTGTAGGTTCCTGCAGTATATGCAGGCTTGGACTGAAAGCCGCAGCGAGCGATGCTATTCGACACTGATTTCTTTCGTGATACACGTACCTGTGGAAGCCTTGATTATTTTAACATGTCAAAACTACAAAATATTGTACAAGCTTCATTAGAGTTGAAGGTTTATTATCTTTTCTGCAGATAATTATTTTATTCTTTAAATGCAAAGTTTTATACAATTCATCAAAAAAGTTTAAGTTACTTTTTTTTTCAATGAATATAGAAAAGTTAAGTTCTAATTATACTTGAAGGGAGTGTTAGAGTATTCCATATTTGATTAAATATAAAAATATTAAAAAGTTTATAAGTGATAAGGGGCAACTATCCAAATGACTAGTTTTAATCATTTTAATAATAGTTGACCTAAGTTCAATTTTTATTAATAAATTCTATACTGTTCGTATTAAAAATTCTAATATTGCCAACCTCCTTTTATGCTTATTTTTATATTTTCATATCTCATTCCACGTAATTACTTTCCATTCCCTTTTGAGAAACTCATCCTTACGCACGTACTTGAAAGTCACAACACATGAGTAACCTGTCAAAAACAATGAAATGGAAGAGACGAAAAAGAGAAGAAAGGTTCTGTTATTTCTCTTTTTTAAAACAGTGCAATGGAGTCCACCGAATATAAAGCAAGTTTCTAACGAATTCTAGAACAAACTTAGCTAAACGACAAAATAGCAAATAACGGAAAACAAAATATTTCAATATTCTCAACATAACCCCTACAGGTTTCCCTTGGATTATTGGTCCATTTGACAAGACAAAAGTTGTCGTCCTTTACTAGTCATCTCATTTTATTTGGATGGAAAACAAAACTCTCGTGAACCAATCACCTCCTCTAAACCATCCGATGATGAAGACCATTTCTTTGTAATTGTAGGCTTAAGTTTACGTGAAGAACTAGGTGCGAAGTGGGCCCCAGTATGAATAAATGGAATCCTCTTCACAAAAGGCATTCTTAATTTGGAAAATGCCGCCAGTCATCCGATCTCTCTGTCTGTTTCTTTATGTTAATCCGATCCCACAATAGTCCAATCTGTGTCTGATACGGCATATCTAAAACCAAAATTATTATTTCCAACTAGGCATAGACTAAGAGTGGTACAAATAGTGTTCATCCAGTGGAGTTCGCTATGGCTTAATTAATTTGGTTAGGTGTATTCATTTAATAGGCTGCTTTCTTCAGTATTCCCAACTATAGAAGCGTCAACCTTTGCAAATTTGGCCGGTGATACTGTTTGAGCGTTGCTTATATAGTGAACTACAATTTTGTCCCCGTACCCTAATCTTGTTGAGAGTTGGAAGAGCTGGTGAGATCAACTCATCTCTTGTACACGGTAGGGTCGCATTGATGACTCCCATTGTAGATATTACTCAATATTAAGTTAGTGGAACCATATATAATTGAAGGACAGTATCTGATTACAAAAGAGCAACTTGCTCTATCAACAAATACATGATGCAGCTACAAAAAGTCACATGTTTCTAAGAAAAACAAAGTTAAGGATTCATCTCCACCTAATTTGGTTGCCATCCTTTCCTGACTTCCCAGTTCCCAGCACCCACCAGTCTGCAATATTGCAATTTCAATTTCAAGATTTGTAATTGACACATTTTAATATGTTATCCTTTCCACTGTACCACCAATTTCTTCCCTACTAACACTATTTTCTTCTTCTTCCTCGTGAAAGATAAATCACGTAATTGTCTCATTCAAATGTTATCTATAAAATGGGAATTGAGTAGGAAAACACACAACAAACAAGGGCTTTAATGTCTTAGGGTTTATACATAAATTTGATTATTAGTGATTCACATGAGCGATCCTTTAAACTAGTTTGTACTTTGTACGAATGGAATCCCCTGCCACGCAATGCTGGAGTTGTTCTCTCTTTTGCACTTATTATTTTATGATGACCTTGGTGCTGTACATGTTTTAAAAGTAAGAACTTTGCATTATTCTCTTGATGACTTCTAACTCTACGTGTGACGATGGGATTGATATTTAACATAAAATGCCAAACGGCCTGCACTTTGCAGGACTAGGGCTTTGCTTGGGTCAGTCTTGTAAGTCTTATTGGTCCTGTTACTGTTAGCCGCAAAATAAGCCAGGAAAAGTGGTGTCAGCTTCTTTTGAACCTGGAAAATTTAGGGAAGTGAAGAATGAATTGTGATGCGAAATTCCTGGATTGAATTTATGCTTCGCAACGTCCCACCACGAAGCTAGAAAAGTACATTGTTTGACCGGTTCGTATTAAACCAAACTAACTAGGAAATAATTGATAATTTGGGGGGAAAAAAAAAAGGAAGAAGAGAGGGTCACTGGACTTTATACCGAATTAGATTCTAGTACGGTACTGTTCTGTTACTGGTTAATACCAGATACCGTTTTAGGTAATTTTTTAAATTTATGAAATAGTCCTTAAATTTTTTGAAAATTACAAAATAATCTATTATTATATTATACACTTGTACTGTATATTTATAACCACGCCTCCAAAAATAATAATAATAAATAATAATCACAATTTTAATTTAATTTATAAAATTGATTTAATAATTATTAATAAACATAATTAAATTTAAAATATATTTTTAAATATATAAATTTCAAACAAATTTTGATTTAATAATTAAAAATATATATAATAAATATTAGTTTATAAATAATAATTTTTATATATTAGCTATATAAAAATTTTACAAATTTTTTTGACATGACCATTTTGATTATCGTAATTAATTCTTCCATTGAATGCAGGCTGAGATTGAGGAAACCAAAAACCAGGAAAATGCAAAACTTCATTCTGCTTTGCAAGAGATTGAAGTTAAATTACAAGAAACCAACAGTTTGCTTATGAAGGAAAGGGAAGCTGCAAAAAAGGCATCTGAACAAGTTCCAGTCATACAAGAGGTTGCAATTAATGAGAATGAATTGGTTAACAAACTTACTGCAAGTGTCAGTGAATTGATTAACAAACCTACTGAAAGTGACAGTGAATTGGTTAACAAGCTTAATGCTGAAAACGAAATGCTCAAGGTAAGGATTGAAATTTCTGTCTCTACAAAGGAATCTTAGGATCTATGATGCTTGAATGGTACTGTGCAGGGTATGGTAAGTTCATTGGAAAAGAAGATTGATGAAACAGAGAAAAAATTTGAACGGACACATAAGCTTAGTGAAGAGAGGTTACAGCAGGCTATGGATGCAGAGTCAAAAATAATCGAGCTGAAGACAGCCATGCAGAGGTAATGCAGAATGCCACTGTCTGTTATTGTCTCAAAATTTCTGAATGTCAATAAAGGTTCAGTACTTGACCTGATTGATTAACTGGAGACCATGGTATATCTGTAACTGGATCTGTACTTCTTTTTTGTTTTTTTTTGACAGGCTTGAAGAGAAACTATCTGACATGGAAGCTGAGGACCAGGTCTTGAGGCAGCAAGCATTGTTGAATTCTCCTAAGAAAACATCTGAGCAGTTATCATCACAGGTAACATTGGAATGTTTTGGTAATTTCTTCACCTTTTTGGTGTACTTTTTATGTTTTCAGAACCTTACAAATTCGTTTCACTTTTCTGATTGGGCACAGCCTTTGGAAAATGGTCATCTTGTAAGTGAAAAATTACAACTACGCAAAAATAGTTCAACATAAGATGCATCCATCTTTCTTTGAGTATTTGGTTCCCATACTATCGATGTTCCTTACAGGAGGATTCTTCGCCATCAAAGAAATTTGGTACAGATTCAATGAGAAAGTCACAGAATGAAAGGCTACATGTATGTTCTTAGAGGCGAGAAGCAGAAAAGATGGTTCTGTTTAATGTACTTCTTGTTCTTGGTGCAGTTTTTAAGGTTATTTCTTTTGCTTGTGTTGTAGGCAAATGTAGATACCCTATTAACTTGTTTGGAGCAAAATCTTGGCTTCAATAATGGAAAGCCAGTAGCAGCTTTTACCATATACAGATGCCTTGCTCATTGGAAATATTTTGAAGCGGAGAGAACTAGTGTATTTGACAAGCTTATTCAGTTGATTGGTTCTGCAATAGAGGTGTCTTGATTTTGACTACTAAATCAATTTTTCTTTAGGAATTGTCATGATCAGTATTGTCTAAACTATACTTACACACAATAAATTGTTTAAGGTGTGTAAAGAGTAATTTAAGTAATATTAGTCATGATGAATATGCAAATCACCAATTCCGTCAATCAAATATTCACACTAGTGAGCTACTATCGAATTTTTTTAACTCCTTTGTTCTTACATATGTTTAACATACTGTGTATTCTATTCATTCTCTCTCTGCAGAACCAAGATAATAATGATCATATGGCTTATTGGTTGTCTAATGCCTCAATATTGCTGGTTTTACTTCAACGAACTTTAAAAAGTAGCGGCGGTGGAAGTCAACAAGCAGCTGTTCCAACATCATTCTTTAGCAGGATGGCGCAAGTATGATATTGTTTTGCTCAAAATCCATTATTTTAAAAAAAAAAGAACACCTGATTCATCTCTATTTATATACATGGATTCTAATGCAATAAATGGTTCTTCTGAGCTAATACTTTATACAGAGTTTTCGTGGGTCCCCTTCTTCTGCGAACCTAAAAGTTGGTAAAGATATAGCGCGTCAAGTTGAGGCCAAGTATCCAGCTTTACTTTTTAAGCAGCAACTTACAGCATATGTGGAAAAGATATTTGGAATTGTTCGAGACAATTCAAAGAAAGAGCTATCCCCATTGGTTGCTATTTGTGTACAGGTACAATAAAACTTCTATCAGCTGTTGTTGTAGTTTAATCAACTTTTGATGAAAATGAAATTATCCAATATGCGTGGTTTACTTCAAATTGTTTGAGAATAGGAATATGAATGTTAATTTAACTGCATTTTCCTTTTAATACATAAATTGAGCTCTCTTTTTTATCCTTTTTTGCATAGCTTAAGCATACATCCTATCATGTGTAAATGCAAACTGCCTTATTACTAGACCATGTGATTTGTCTTATGTTTTCCTCCTTTTTTAATCTATTCAGGCACCTAAGGCGTCAAATGAAAGTGATCTAGCTACTTGTTGGCCCAACATTATAAATAGCCTCGATCTGCTGCTTTCCACATTGAAAACTAATTCTGTATGGAGTTTCACCTTTTCAAAAAATTTATTAACGTTTGGGGACATCTAGTGATAGTACTTTATTTAACTTAAGTTTTGTTAATGATGACATGGCTAACTACTTTTTTGTACAACTACTCTATCTATCGGGATACAAACAACTGTTTACTTTGTGCCAGGTGCCTCCGGTTCTGGTTCGGAATATCTTTTGTCAAATTTTCATATATCTCAATATACATTTGTTTAATAGGTAAATTTCTATTGATTTCATTGAGTTATGTTATCAATACCTTAATGCCTATCATTACATGACGGTATGTGTCATTGCAGCATTCTTCTTCATCGAGAGTGTTGCGTATTCACCAATGGGGAATTTTTGAAGGCAGGGTTGGTTGAATTAGAACAATGGTGTGGCAATGCTAAGGATGAGGTATCTGTTTAATTTGTCAACAATGATATGTTAAGATAGATCGTGATATTTCCATTTTCGAATACAATGTCATCAAGTTCTGTAATTATTGTTTATGAACTATAATCCTTAGAAGTGAAGCACATGAAATTGCATTAGAGATATTGACGTAACACTAAGAAATCATGCCTATTATCCATTAATTAAATGCATTTAAAGCAGCTTTATATATACTATTGTAATTCATGCTCATATTTATATAACTGTTGTTTCACTTTCTGGTATTTGTACTCTTCAGTAACTGTTTGCGAAGGAATCTGTTAACTTAGGAGAAGAAGAAACTAATTTTCTCATTTCAATATGAACAAAAGACAGAATAGTCTCACTTAATACTTTGACCCTAGGCTGTATATAATTTATACAAATGAGATTTGACTCCTATCAATCTCATAAAATCTGTTATCTCCTGAAAATTAGGAGATATTTATTCTATCTTAAAATCAATGAAGATCATAGGCTATATATGGAACTCCTAGTTGTACAAAGAATCTTCTATCAATGGAAGAAAATATTTTTGAACTTCAGCATATAGAGTCGAGTCATACATATACATGTATATCACTACAAATTAGGAATTATAATTCCTATAATGATTAGGCCTATATCTATAATATATAACATCTATAACCTATCCTAAGGGGCAAGCCTTGGAGTAACTGGTAAGGTTACTCCTTTATAATTGGAAGGTTACGGGTTTGAGTCACGAAAACAGCCTCTTTGTAAAAATACAAAGGAATGGCTGCGTACAATTGATGACTTCTTTTGACCCTCGCAAAGCGAAGAGCCTTGTATACTAAGGCAACTCTTTTAATTTATAATACTCCCCCTCAAGTTAGAGCATAGATGTTAATCATGCCTAGCTTGTTACAAAGATAATCAACCCGAGTCCCTTTTAGAGAAGGGCCTTTGTAAAAAGGTCTCCTAGTTGTTCCCTAGTCTTTATATTTCATGTAGAAACCAAATTTTGTTGTACTTTTTCATGAACAAAATGACATTCAATTTCAATATGCTTAGTTCATTCATGAAACACAAGGTTAGAAGCTATATGAAGAGCAACTTGGTCATCATAACATAAATTTGCTAGCATTGAGTGTTTGAGAATTTCAATCAAGAGATGATATATATCCACATTATTTCACACACATATTGAGCAATATATATATTTTGATTTGGCACTCGTGCATGATACAACATTTTGTCTCATGCTTTTCCATTAGATCAAATTTCCTCCAATGAAAAAATGATAACCTAATGTTGATTTCCAATCATTCTTGGATCCTGTCGAATCTGCATTTAAAAAGCACTCTATACGAATGTGGCCATGATTTTGATATAGTATACCTCTTCTAGGAGCTACCTTCATGTATTGCAAGATTTGTTATGACAAATGAAGCGGCCCAGTGATCAATTGTTGGAGAGGTCATAAATTGACTCACAATACTAATAGAGTAAGCAATATCCGGATGAGTTGTCATAAGATAATTTAGTTTTCCAACCAATCTCTTATACTTCTCAGGACCTTCAAACAAATATCCATAATTTGTTAGTTTTAAATTAGGTGTCACAGGAGTACTACATGGTTTAGCACCTAATTCCTTGATCAGACAACAAATCAAGCATATATTTTCTTTGAGATAAGAAGATACCTTTCTTATTCCTTGTCATCTTGACTCTTAAGAAGTACTTTAGCACTCCCAAATCCTTCGTTTGAAACTGGCTATGAAGAAACAATGTCAGAGATGAAATTCCCATGACATCACTACCTGTAATATCAATATCATTCACGTACACAACAAAAATGGTAATGTTGGATGTGGAGTGCTATAAAAGACTGAGTGGTCAGTCACTCTTGCTCATTCCAAACTGTTCAATTAAGAGACTAAATTTTTTTAAAAGTAGAATAATTTTATTCTATCTTTTACTTGAATAGGTTACAAGAAAATATATACAGGAAAGATCCCTAGAATATATCCTGGAAATTAGGGATATTCACAATCACACAACTAATTCTATAATATTCATAAATATATAGTTAATTAATAATCTTATCCTATAAAATCCTCTAACTAATTATTTCATACGCATAATACCGACACTCCCCCTCAAGTTGGTGAATGAATGTCTTTCATTCCCAAGTTGATAATAAAGTCTTCAAAGGCTATCCAAGACAATCTTTTTGTCAAAACATTAGCTAATTGCTCCTTTGATAAGATGAAGGGCATGCATACTAGGCCATTATCCAATTTTTCTTCTATAAGATGTCTGTCAACTTCCATATGCTTAGTTCTGTCATGCTGAACATGCTTGTATGCGATGTTGATTGCAGACTTATTATCATAGTATAATTTCATTTGACCTTCCCATTTAATTTTTAAGTCATTAAGAATTATTTTCAACCAAAACAACTTGCAGATCCCTAAAGCCATGGATCTGAATTTTGATTATACACTTGATCTTGCCACAACATTCTGTTCTTTGCACTTCCACGAAACCATATTTCCTCCCATAAAAACAAAGTATCCTAAGGTTAGTCTTCTATCCAATAAGGAACTTAGTTAATCTGCAACTTTGTAGGCTTCCATTGTAATCTTTTCTCCTCTTTTAAATAAATTTCCTCTTCCTGGACTACCTTTTAAATGCTGCAAAACTTCAATGTATAGCCTTGAGGTGTACTTTGGGCTTATACATAAATTGACTTACTACACTTACTGCAGAGGCAATGTTTGGTCTTGTATGTGTTAAGTATATTAATTTTCCAACGAACCTTCAATAGGCTCCCTTATCTATTGCTTGATCATGTGGTGCATCACTTAATCTATGATTGAACTCAATTAGAGTAGCCCCCTTATTGTCATGTTTCTTTCAACAAATCCAACACATATTTTTGTTGTGAGTTGAATATATACCTTACCTTGAACATGCAACCTCAATTCTTAGAAAATATTTCAACTTTCTCAACTCCTTAATGCCAAATTCTTATAATAACTTTTACTTTAACACCAACATTTCTTCTTTATCATTTCCAGTGACTATGATATCATCTATATATACCAGTAGTAGTGTTACTCCCCCAGTTTTGAATGTTTGATAAATAGGGTATGGTCTACATGACTTTGCTTATACCCGAATCCTATCATAGCCTTAATGAATCTCCCAAACCATGCTTTTGGTTACTATTTTAGTCCATAAAGGGACTTTTTTTTAATTTGCAAAACCAATCCCTTTGAGATTCAAATCTAGGTAAAACTTTCATGTATATTTCTTCTTTTAGTTCTCCATAAAGGAAGGCATTTTTAACATAATATTTTTGTAAGTTATAGCCAAAGTTAGCAACTAGTGACAATAAATCTTGATAGCATTCATTTTTGCTACTGGTCCAAATGTTTCTAGGTAATCTTTGTTATATGTTCAGGTATAACTTTGGCAGCCAACCTAGCCCTATATCTTTCAACAGTCCTATCAGATCTGTACTTCATTTTGAACACCCACCTGTGTTTGACCAATTTTTTATGCTTGGCCAATTTCACTAGCTCCCAAGTTTTATTCTTTTCAAATGCATCCATCTCACTTTTCATAGCACTTCACTTATCATCTCCAAGTGCATCAGTTAGATTTTCTGGAATGGGAATGTTACGGAGATTTTTTACAAAGGTTTAGCGCTTTTTGGATAGTTTTGATATGTCATGAACAAATATAGTGGATGTTATGTGCAGGTTCCAGTACCTTTTCTAAGGAATGGGTAAGTCTAAATCACTAGGTTCAATTTGTGGGTCAAAGTTAAGCTTGTCATCAATCTGTGGATAAAGTTCAAATGAGCTCGTGGTTAGTTCAAATGGATCCAAATCTGTTTGGAATGTTGGAACAATAGCTTGTGTAGGGATATGGACATTCTATATGTTAGAAATAGGTCTCTTCCTGGTTTTTCCTTCATTTCCTTCCCTTAGAGCTTCCCTAGGTTCAATAGACTCATTTAAAAAATAGGGTTCAAACTCTATTTCAATGGGACAATCAAGGAAAATAATTGTCTAATTAGCTCAAATTCTCCCCTTGAAGTGAAGAAAGGTTTGGTTTCATCAAAAGGAGCATTAGTGGATGCAAAAAAATTGTGAGTTTTGGGGTGGAAACACTTGTATCCCTTTTGGGTGGAAGAGTAACTAACAAAAACCTAAGAAGCACGGATACGGACACGGACACGCAACACGCGACACGGACACGGGGACACACCAACTTCTAAAAGTTGGTGGACACGGACACAGCATATATATATATAT
>JAOTBA010000204.1:26546502-26565074 GCA_025629845.1 Erythroxylum squamatum | reverse complement strand
TATTATAAAATTTAGAGTTTAGAATTTTTTAAAAAAATTCAGAATTCATAATATGATATATATTGGTTGATGTGTTTCAAGACTTTCAATATCTTGATAGTTCATACATATTTTGTACTTTATAAGCCTCTCTCAAAAAATATGGAGCATATATATGCACTCTTCGTGGGTGTCCATGTCAAACACGGCACGTGTTCGACATGCGGACACGGCTCCATTTTGCTGTGTCCGTGCTTCTTAGACAAAAACACATTTAAGAGCACGAGATCAAGTTTCCCTCTATTTTGAGAGTGAATATGAACATAGGCTATACTTTCGAAAATTCTAGGAACAACAATATTGGAGAGTCTTAGATTTAGATAGAACTACTGATTGAAAATTAAGAATTCTAGTTGGCAATATGTTATGCAAGTAGGTAGAAGTTAGGAAAGCTTCCCCTAAAAATGTTTTGGAACATTTTTATGAAAGAGTAGTGCCTTTGGGAACAAATGACTATTTTTCAATTTAACAACTCCATTTTGTTGAGGAGTATTAACACTTTAGGATTCATGAACGATCTCTTTTTCATGAAAGAAATTTGACAGAGCTGATTAAATAATCTTTGGCTTTTGCTAGAACGAAATTTTTTGATTTGTGCATCAAATTGAGTTTTGATCATGTTATTAAAATTTGGGAAAAGAGTACTAACATCTAAATTACGTTTCAACAAATAGATCCAAATGACTCTTGTGTAATCATCAATGAAGGATACGGACCATTTTTGTCCCAGAAATAGTAGGAGCTGAAGAGGGATCCCAAATATCACTATGAATGAGAGAAAAAGGGGTATGACTTCTTTTATTACTAACTGGAAAAGATGCACATTTGTGCTTTACAAATTCACATTGATCACAATAGAAACACTCAACATCTATTTTATCAAAGAAGGATGGAAACATTAACATTATTACATGAAAAGAAGGATGTACTAAATGACAATGATAAAGCCATACTTCTTTACTAGATATGACTGATTCTGAAAGAAAGGATGTGGGAAGATAAAGATTGGGTTTGTTATAAGCCCTCCTTTATTCTTTAGGTAGTAAAGGCCATTCCTCTCACATCTCCAATTCCCCTTTATGCCCTGTTCCTTAAACATGCAAGAGGAAGGAGAAAAAAAAAGGTTGGCATTTAGTCTTCGGTGAGTTCATGCACTGAACAAGTTGAGACCATTTCAGATAATTCTTCCCATTCAGGCTGCCTAAATGTTTGGTAAGTCCCCTGTGAGGGTTACAGTAGTGTTGTCTAATAGAGAGGCCCCACTGGTAGCAGTGACTTCTGACATGGCTTCTTGTCTAGGTTTTAGTAGCTACCTTCCCTTGCAGAAGAACATAATTTTGGACGGAAGTTTCACAAGAAAGAGTCGGTGGCTCTGATACCATATAAAGCAAAATAATTCTATTATGTCTTTTATTTGAATAGGTAACAAGAAAAAAAATATAGGAAAGATCCTTAGAATATATCCTAGAAAATAGGGATATATAAAATCATACAACTAATTATAGGATATGCATGAATATATAGCTAACTAATAATCTTATCCCATAAAATCATCTAATTAATTATTTTCTATGCATGATATCGACATTTTTCAAACCTTGCACGAGCACTTCATTTTAAAATATATAGGGATCTTCGAAGATGGCATCATTTCACATAAGGATTAGCAGTTCTAAAACCTAGATCAGATAAAGTAGAATCATCTGCTAAAATGACTTTGGAAGGAGAGTTGTGGGGTTTAAAGGTTGAAAGGAGATTAGGGTTACCTATTTTTTAGCACTAGAATCAATGACCCATTGGGTGTTGGAGGAGGAAAGGAGGCACTTATTGGGATTACCTATCTCAATAATAGCACTTATAGAGTCAGAGGAGCTCTACAGTGCTTGGTACTAATGGAATTTAGCAAATTCATATGCTGAGACTAAGATTGTTTGCTTTGAAGATGTGTTGAGTGTAGTAGAAATAGTCACAATACGAGTTGAGATATTTGAGACTTATTTTGTAGCTTTTAACATGTACGCTTGATATGCCCAGTCTTATGACAATAGTGACCATGATTTTGCTTTTCCCAACCTACTGTATTGCCTCCTTTATTCTGATTCTAATTAGAAAGCCTTCCATTGTTATGACTGATAAAAGCATTAGAAGCCTGAGCAAATGGGGGAACAATAGTACTATTCGTTGTGCGAAGAACTTTGGCGAATACTTCATTTAGAGAGGCAATTCCGGTACTGAAGAGAATTTGGGACTTTGTTGTGTCAAATTGAGAATTGAGGCCAAACAAAAACTCACAACTATAGTTTTCTCTCGTTTAGTTTGTTGTACTTTGATATTAGAACTAAAAGTTAGCAGGATATTCAGTTGTTTATAATCCTTTTTGAAATTCATAAAATAGGTTTGAAGAGACTGATAATGTTGTTTAGCCCGATCAAAATTCTTATATACCGTATAAATATAAGAATTATTTTCTTTTCCCAAATATAGAAACTCCAAATAATCCGTTAATTCTGTAACATACTCACAATGACTAATCATGCTGACTACTTCCATGTCCATTGAATTCTAAATTTGCAAGAAGAGTCTAGCATCATCTTTCAACCATTCCTTTCTTGCACCATTAATTGATAGATCATCTCTAAGGTGATCATCTTTGGAAATACTGCACAAATAAATCCTATTTGACTTGCTCCAATCCAAATAATCAGGACCTATCAACTTATTTTCAGTAATCTTCGACATTACTAGAATAACGTTAGAAACAACAGTTGATTTCTGCTCATCAGCCATATTAAAATATATATCCAGACAGATATATCAAAATTGCTTGGTAAATAAATCTAAAAGTTGTAGAGAACCACACCAAACAATTAATAGTTTAGGTCACCAACTGAGAAGCCCAGTTAAAACTAAGTCACGTGATAAGCGAAGGGATTTTCTGACAACCCTGAATGAAAAGTCCAGTAACAAGAACTAATAATCACAAACAATGGCAAGGAGAAACAAATCAAGCAGGAACAAAAGCAGTGCCAACAAAGCACTAGAGTTTTATGACAATCAGATGAACCAAAAACCTAATAGCCACAGAAAATATAAATTAGTAATTTGTGACAAACCAAATGTTGAACCCAGAAACGTTAGAGAGTTGAAGGAGCATTAGTATGAAAAGGATAGATTTAGCTAAAAACAGCGGCAGTATAGGGAACTAAACCTTCAGAAACACCAACAGGGAGGAGTTGATGTTGTAGAACTTGGCCGGAGGTGAGGGTGCTGTTGCGTGTGCTTAGAAGCGCCGACACGTGGGAAAAAGGTTGGAAGCTTTGGATAGCGCATGTGATGCATGTGCAAAGCTTTTAGCAGTCAGATTTCAAGGGGTGGTGCACTTGTGAGTGACACTCCCACTGGCACCGACAGTGAGATCAAATGGTAACCTGAAAATGTTGACCTAAAAAAATGCAAGGTTTTGCTCTCCAGAGAGAATTTCAATTAAAATGTCACGAAGAAGAAGAGACGAGAGTGAAGTGTTCTTGCTCTTTTTTTGTTTAATTTCAGTCACGAGGTGTTTTATTATGGTCCCAATTTTAGAAAGGTGCCTTTAAGGTGTCTACATTTATACTAATTTTTGCTCGCATTGGGTCAGCCATAAGTAATAAAGTATTGGCTAAATAGATTTCTTCATTCTCGAGGCTCAAACAAGGTTCTGCTCTTTGGAGAGAACTTCAAGTAAAATGTCACGAAGAAGAAGAGACAAGAGCTAAGTGTTCTTGCTCTTTTTTGATTTCAGCCACAAGGTGTTCTACTAGGGTCTTAATTTTAGAAAGGCGCCTTTAAGGTGTAGACATTCATACTAATTTCTGCTCGCACCGGGTCAGCTTATAAGGGGTAAAGTACTGACCAAACAGATTTTTCCATTTCTAAGGCTCAAACTTGAGACCTTTGATTAAGGGATGAGAGTGCTGAAGAACCACTCGCACTAACTATGTTTTGTTGTGTTCTTGCTCTAATAGGAGAAGAAGAAACTAATATTCTCATTTCAATATATACAAAATTGAGTCATATATATATACATATATATCACTACTTATTAGGGATTATAATCCCTATAATCTTAATCACTATGATTAGGACTATAATTTGTGTATAAGATCTTCTATAATCTATTACATCTATAATTTGTAACAGAATCAAAATAGGACTTATAAAGAATATGCTTGCAAATACAATATAATAAATTTATGAAAGTTTTGGGCAAGAACCTGAGCGTCTATATTAAAAAATCCATCGTAGTATAGATTAGGTGAAAACGGCTTGTTAAGCTTTTTTTGTTTATTGGCTTCCTTTTGATCAATCTACCCTTTTTTGCAAGCAATATTTCTAGAATGCATCACCATGTGATTTCTAATTGAGTGCTTTTACATGTTTACACAATTCAAGTTCTATGATATGGCATTCTTAAGTCGTTAGTTGTGGGTACATATTACTGTGCTTGTGTAATTATTCCTTTCTGAGTCCAGTATGCAGGCTCAGCCTGGGATGAACTTAAGCAAACAAGGCAAGCTGTTGAATTTTTGGTATGCTTCTTCTCTCCATCACACATAAGCTATTTCATTGTCTATGAAAATTTGTTTTTGATTACTTCTTTAATCTTTGTTGTCTCTGTGCTTGCCAATTTCATCTATGCTTATGAAAAAAAAAAAGATGTTCTCTGTTCTTTTCGTGGTTAATGAAGTTCAAGGCATAACTGAGTCAAAACTTGCATTGCTAATCAATAACAAATGTTAATCATGGTTTATAATTTTTTAATGCTAAATCCTGACCAAATAAAATATTGGGTTGTTCAATATATCATATTCGTGTTGCAGGATTTCATATATGCTGACTTCCTATTCTTGATTTAGCGTAAACAATTATTCAGAATTGCTTTAAATGATCCTAGCAAATGAGTTTTTCAGTATGCTCCTAATTAAAATGAGGTTTCATGTTGCTTAATTTATTCTTCATGAATCATTAAGGTTTTTAGAATGTATTAGTATAATTTGATTGTTCAAACTAGACAAATGATATTGTTTCTAGCTACTAATTTTGTGAAATCTATAGATAGTTTATATGAAAATGTAATACAATGTCTTGTTGACTCTTTTCTCCTTACTTGGAGAATATTTTTTAATAATCTACGTTTTGTTTCTTTTTATTGTTTCCCTAACTCTGTCAAACGTTTTTCCAGATTACAAAACAGAAGTCAAGCATAACGTATGACAACATGACAAATGATCTTTGCCCAGTACCCTCTCTCTCTCTCTCTCTCACACACACACACACAGAGAATGATCATTTCTCTCTCTTTCGTTCTTTCTCTAACATAAAATCATCGTTTGACAAATATCTAGTAAAACCAAAATTGATATGGAAGACTACTAAGAAAGTAACTTAAGAGTATAATAACTCTGTCTCTCGAAAGATATAGAACGATCCTTGTCATAATTATCATATCGTAATAAAGAGAATGTAATGGTAACTATGTTGGCATGGAAAACTACCAAGACAGTAGCATGAGTGTAATATGTCTCTCTCTAAAGATCACATAGAATGATCCTTTGACAAATTAGTTGTCATATTGTAAGCTAATGTAATACTAACCAAATTTGATATGGAAGATGGAATATGGATGAAAATGCGAGCAGCTAGTAAATTATTTAAGATCTTTTTGAAATATGAATAAAATATTGAATTAATATATCCAATTACATATCATTATCAATAAAAATGAATACTTGTGTATCCTACTATCAATACTATTAATAATAGAATTTAATTATACTGATGTGATATGAATACAATATGCTAAGGACTGCATGCACAAATTTTTATTACATAACAATTTAGAACAGTTAAGTTGTGCCATTAAAAGGGTTAATAGTAGAATTCACAAATATGTGTTTCCATAGATTATGAAATGAACAAATTGTGTGATATTTTGCTAGAGTTCATTATATTCTATGAAGAAGTTAATGAATTGCCAAAATATCAGGCCTTCATTCTTGTACTTAATTGTTAGGTAAACGTTCAATTAATGGAATGTAACTTCTCTATGTTTTCAGGCCTTAAGTGTCCAACAACTTTATAGACTGTGCATCATATATAACGATGATATGGAAAGTGTATCACCAGATGTAAGGAAAATATAAATTTTAATATCTTTCTAACATTTTTTTTGGCCAGGGTTAGAGGATTGATTTTTTGTCTATACGTTCAATGTTTGTACAGGTCATTTCAAGCATGAAAAATATAATTACGGATGATTCGAATGATGATGACAGAAGCTCCTATGTGCTGGAAGAAGATTCCAGGTAAATGTCAAAACTTATAACCCTTTCAATACTCACTCCTCTCTGTTGCATTTTTGAGTGATTCTTATTTCTAAGTAAATGTGATGTCTAAATTTTAATCAAAATTCCCTCTGAGTGCAGCATTCCTTTCTCAGTTGATGACATTTCTGGTTCCATCCAAGAAACTGATTTTTCAGATGTAAAAGCACCTGGAGTGCTTTTAGAGAATCCAGGCTTTGAATTTTTACAGGATTAAGGCCACAGCTCTTGCAACAATGTTTATCCTTACCATTGTCTTGCCAATATTGAGCTAGAAGTTTAACATTAGTTCATTTCCAAATTGTAAATTCCTTGTCTTCCTTTTCCATTCTTTTATAGTCTCCATGCCTCGCCCTATATGTAATATTATTCAATTAGAAGTGTAGAAATCCTTTAGGCTGGTCCTCATAGTTGAAGGGGCGTGGATGGATTCTATGTTTTCCTTTTGGCTTCCTGACTCATTTTTTAAATGCTAACTCTCACTGAGGACCACCATTTATGTAGGAATGAATATTTCGAATATTCATTTGTGGACGAGTTGATTTCAAGACCGTCACAACTCCCCCATTTACATGTACAGACGTGCAACATGTGAATTAACTTCTCTAGTAAAATGAGTTGATTATATGGTTTAAACTTTTGCTTTTGCATTATGTATATTAATGTCCTATTGCCTTCGATTTCCATTTTTTTATAAATTAAAAAATTCATTAATGTTAAATAAAAATTTAAGGGTACGGCGTTTGGAGAGTAGAACTCTGCGACAACAACAATCCAATACGACCACGTTAAGTACATAGTATAGCATTGCAGATTCACTATAACCAAACATGACAAGAAATGACGACATTGCCATAAATCAAGGTTTGAGGAGGTCTGATAGTATTCAGCCTTACCCCTACATAGTAGAGAGACTGTACTTTTGAGTTGAATACCTGCTGAGATTAAAAAAATGCTAGTTATCTTCTGCCCTCGTGAGATGCTCCTCTGTTTTACAATTGAGGAAGTAAAAAGAATGAACTCATGTTAACATGAAATAAGGGCCATTCTAGTATCTCTGATCGTTGATGGTAATTATAGTACGCAGTTTGAGGCGGCTGGTCTTTGGCTTTACGGAGACCTCAGCTTGTTTTGAGGTGTTAGGTTCACTTCCGCTAGATGTGGTGCCCAGGTAATGACTATCAATTCAAATGCGTTCTTGTTTTTGAATGAAAATTTATAAAATAAAATAACAAAAGATAGGTACATATTCAGAAATATTTCATTACCTCGACTGTTATACAGTCGAAGTCCATTCATTAGCTAAATCAATGATTGCATAATCATAGTTACAGTGAATAGAAGTAAGTATATGGGAGAGTTTGATTTAATGGCAGGATGATACAAGTGTCTTTCTATTTGTCGTAAATTCTCAAGAAATGTATGGGATAAAAATTTTGCGTAACAAGAAATTTGAAGAAACGATGCAAAGAAATTTGACATATTTCGCTACAATCAAGTTTTGTGCCTTTGTTCGTTTGTAATTAAGTCTGGAATTCTATAAAAATGCATCAACATAAAAATAGGTTTACTCCAATAGATCTCTTCTCAAATTTCTTTAAATTTAGGTTTAGTCTAAATTTGCAGCAAGCCATAAGAATCTGACTCGAACAACATTTCATAATCATACAAATTCTAATAAGCATAATATAGCTTAGCCTCATTCTAGCGTATAATCATCCCATTATGAATTCACACTAGAGGATTGAGCTCCTCTTATATCCAACAAGGCGGTGCAAATTCCAATCTCAGCAATCTGTAATCAACAAGTAATAACCAAATATGTAGTGTGGATTGATTCAACTTAAGATGAATTATCAGTTGCTCTCATGTGGATTTGACCAGATCTATTAAAATGAAGCGTAATTAAATTGTTTTACGTTGAAAGATGGCTTGGTTCTTCCTCTCCACTTGTAAATTTTTATGGTTAAGGTGAATTTAAAGGCAACAAATTCACCTGTAACATTTTCTTACTCAAGAATTTAAAGGCAATAACCCTAGATTAGCTCAAGCTAGTTAGATGAGGGAGCCACAAAATTGCATATGCGCTGGATTCTAGACAAGATGGCTGAAGTAATAGGACACTATGAGAAAACCCAAATGTTCCACAGGCTCTTGGCTATGAGTACAAAAGATACAAATATTACGAATGCTAAAAAATTTGCACATTTGTTTAAGGTACTTAGCCTACCTTTAATTGCCAATCAAAGAATGAAGGATGCTCTAGACCAAATTCGATGCACCATACTATCTTATGTCAGCCAACCTTAGGTGTATAATCCCTAATAAGCATCTTACATAAATTCTTACTAAATTTTTCAGAAGAGTGCCTACTCTAATGTGTTCATTTATAGGGGGTCAAAGAAGAGATTAAAAAGATTCATTGATCTATTAACAAAAATCATGGTTTCACATACTACTTGTAGCAGTATAAGAGTATCTATATAATGCCCAAACCACTATAGAAATATACACTCGGATAGGAAAACTAGGCTTTCAACAAAGACCACTACCTTTGTATAGACTTACAAATGGTACATGTCTAGACAACAGTATGAATGGGGAGTAACTTAGAGAGCTCTAGTAATTTCCTAATTTCCATCTTGATCTACTCAAAGAAATAGTCAAATTTTTATTTATTAGAGAAAAACTAGGCAACTTAAAGATCCCTGAAGCTATATTAAGCCCTTCTTCTAATTGTAGCCTTATTTGGAATGATACTGTCGTATTATCTGCTTAATACTCTATGGACATACCAAATAAGGAAGATGAGTGCCCATTGCCAATCATCTATTGGAACACCAATCTTATTGCCTTTTTAAGTTTGAGTGTTTGCACCATAGTTTGTGAGGAATCATGTTGGTTTAATGGACCAAAAGCTGGAATTCCTAAGGTAGTGAGTATGTAATCATCTAACTTAAAGAGCTTATTTGCCTACAACAACCTCTAGATTCTCTTAATCATAAGAACATTGTTAGTGGTTCTAATAGACAAAATTCTAAGGCCACCATTATCCTTTGGTAAACAAAGTTTGTTCCATTTAACTTTTGATAAAAGCCTATTCATGTCACCTGACCAAAGGAGTTCTCTCATGATCCTCTCGATGTCTTTAATGATGTTTAAAAGGAAGAAAACATAAGATGACGAATATACATTCAAGTTACTCAACATTGAATTTATTAATTGAACTCTCTGCATCCTAATATAAGGTTTTTGTTATAACAACTTGATGTTATCCTCTGAATTATATCAATAAGAGGTTTGAAATCTTAAGAAGTTGGTTTCTTAATAGAAATAAGAATGTCAAGGTAGATGATAAGAGGATCCACAAGCTTTAAACTAGTTAAATTGCTAACTCGACTAGCAAAATGTTAAGCACTCTTCGAGACTACCAATTGATTATTCTCCTTGATAATAGGAGAGACTTATCATGGGCTTGAAAGTGTTCGATGCTAAAAGGAGCATGCTAATGAACTAGATTTTGCCCTAGACAATATTAGATCATCTGTAAAAGTAAGGCTACATACCCCTATTTTCATATATTTATAGTGATATTTAAAGCATTGCTCCTAGTTTATTACTACTTTTAGCAGTCTTATAAGCGTCTCCATACTCAGTGTGAAGAGATAAAAAAGACTGGGGATCTCCTTATCTTAATCCTCTAGCTCCCTTAATAATCCTTATGGGCTCTCCATTAATCAAGATGTTATATGAAAAGGGGTTAAACATCACTTAATCTATCCAACATACATATAAGGAAAACTAAAAACTCTAAGAGTGTGTAAAACGAAGTTCTAATCAATAGAATTTAAAGGTTTATGGAAGTCTATTTGCTAGGAGCTTAGAGATGACTTATACCTAATGTTATAATGAGAAATGGACCAAAAATCCTTGATGTAATTAGGGGATTGCACCTTGGGTATAAGGTAAATAAAAGTTTTATTAATCTCTTTTGACATTGTTCCTTGTTGAAATAACTTGAGAACAAATGTTGTAATTAATGATTTATTATGATGTCATGTCTTTAAAAGAAGAATGCATTCATTCCATCTGGTTTAAAGGCTATTTGCGAGTTAAGGGCAAAGAGGGCTACTTCTATATCATGCTCATATAGATGTTCGTAACAAAATAAACATTAAGGATATTTAGGGAGAGTACCCTTGTGCCTCCTCTTAGATTTCCTTCTAAAGGCACTTTCGAATTCCTTACTAGAGGATGAAGCCTTTGGCTCCTTATCTTAAACTTATTGATCATAAGTTACATTTGGGAGTATTCTTACTATAAGGATGGAATTAGAGGCAGTATAAGTTCGTTGTGTTTCTAAAGTAGTTACTTGATCACTCCTCTTTCCATTAGCTAAATAACCTATAGTATCCTCCTTTGGATGGATATTAGTTTCAGGATTGAGCAAGACTTGGATAGAAGTTGAACGAATTACTATTTGAGGCTTAGAAATTACGTCACGTACTCTCACAAAGTCTTTTTCTTCATTTGATTCATTCTTCTTATTGGTTGACTCCTCTTTGTCTTCCCCTTTAGCAAATCTATTACCATTTGATCCCCAATTCACTATCTTTTTGAATTCACCTATTAAGAACTTTTTACAGGGTGCCAAGCTTTTTCTTGAGAACATGTATCTAATCTCCATAAGTAGGAAACTTTAACCTCATCCTCGACTAGCCTATCCTTATCATCTAATCGCAACAACAGAATTGTTTTAGGGAGATTCTTTTGGCTATTAATGAGAACATGGATTCTCGTATAATTGAATCTCCTCATTATTTCTATAGGCTTATACAAACACATGGGTTCAATAAAACTAGCAAGATGACTAAGCTACTTTATAGTCCAATGTTCCAAAGGAATATTATGTATGTTGACCTAGATAGGGATGCGGTTTTTCTTGAGATTTGCTATTAAATCCTAGATTTTTAATTTTGAATTAATGTTGACTTATTTTTAAAATGCCATGGCCTTATTTCAGTGACTCTTTGGGAAAGTTTGGGAGTGTCAAACTTAAAGAAAAATAATTTGTCCTCGTTGACCATGCATCTTCTAATTCTTCTAAGCCCAAAGGTTCATAATAGGATATGAAAGGTCTTTCGTCTGTAAAAAAGCCAAGAAACATAACCTCCCACCTAAGGCATGGGGGGTATAAGGATTGACATTACTATAAAAGGAACAAAGTTGAAAATAAGATAAAGTTTCATTAGACTTTAGGAAGGAAGGCAAAGAAGGAAAAACTAGTGGAAATGAAACTAGAAGAGCAGCAATTGGAGCAAGAGAAGTGAATATTAGAAATGGATAGAGTAAAGAGAGTGAAATAGCAAGGAAGGAGGGAAGCCAAGGGGAGTAGACTAAGGTAGCACAAAGAGAGTGGCAACGTAAAAAGAAGAAGGGCATGGCTCTTTCAAGGATTTCTTAGGATAGTACGTGCGGGAAACGTAAGTGACACGGGTTAGGAGAGATGCCTTCAGGTCACACGAATGGAATTAGTGCAAGCGGGTCGGTACGAGCAACTTACAGGAATAAAGATGGAGATGACATATTAAGGATAGGCTCTTGGAACGTGGGAACCCTCACCGGAAAGTCCCTAGAATTGGTAGAGATTTTAGGCAAGTATAGGATACAAATAACATGCATTCAGGAGACTAAGTGGGCAGGAGCTAAAGTAAAGGAGATAGGAGGGTTCAATTATGGTACTCGGTAGTACGTGAAAGTAGAATAGGGTAGGTATTTTAGTAGACAAGCGACTTATGAACAGAGTAGTGGGGATCACAAGGATCAATGATAGGATAATGGTGGCAAAAATTATTTTTTAAGCAGTCGGGCTCTCAATGTAATTTATGCGTAAGCACCTCAAGTGGGCACAGACGGACAATAAAAACGTATTTTTTGGGAGACGCTGGAGGGGGTGCTCTCACAAATCTCTAATACTGAGCAGTATCATCTTAGGAGGGGATTTTAATAGGCATATAGGGGCAGTTTTGGATGGTTATACAGGAACTTACGGGATACGACACTAGAAATAATAGTGGGGTGGATTTGTTAGACGTGGCCTTGGCATATGAGTTAGTAATAGTAAATTCTTTCTTTAAGAAAAAAGAAGTGCACTTAGTGACGTTTCAGAGTAGCATGACAAAGACGCAAATTGGTCATCTTCTTGTTAGGACGAGCGCCAGATCATGGTGCAAGGATTGCAAAGTACTTCCGACCGCTTGTCTATCAACTCAAAATAAATTGTTAGTTTTGGATATAGGAATTAAGGGATGGAGAGCACAGCTATTTGCCAAGCCATCCTGTAAAATCAGATGGGGGAGACTCAAAGGGGACATGGTGGAACAGTTTAGGACTCAGGTTAGGAACAATGCACCATGGGGTGTGTGTGGAGATGCAAATAAGATGTGGCAGGGAGTAGCCCCCATAGTGAGAGAGACCGCCACTAAACTCCTAGGGGTGTCTAAAAGACAGGGAGAAGGCGGATGGAATCCTGGTGGTTGTCAGACGTGGTCCAAGAGACGGTAAACGTGAAAAAGAGAGCTTTTAAAGATCTGTTGGCAAGTGTAACAGAAGAGGAGCGGATTATTAATAGAGTGAGGTATAAACTAGCAAAATAGAAGGAAAAGAAGACTATCTCAGTGGCTAAAGGAGACGCTTACGAGAATATATACAAGGATTTGGATACGGTGAAAGGAGTACAAAGAATTTTCAGGATAGCAAGGGATAGGGCACGTGTGACGATGGATTTTAAACAAGTTTGCTGTATACGTGACGAAATAGGATAGGTACTCACAGATGCCCAAGCCATCAAGCAAAGATGGAAGAGTTACTTTTATAACCTTTATAACGAAGACATATTGGTCAACATAGAGTTAGGAGAACCTCCCGTGTTGGGACTATGTCTAAACAGGTACTTATAGCGGAGGATCAAAAGGGGAGAAATTACAAAGGTTTTGAGGGGGATGGGGAGCGGAAGGGCCGCAGGACCAGATGACATCCCTATAGAGTTACGAAAGCAAATAGGAGCTGTCGGTATTGAGTGGTTAGTTCAGCTCTTTAATATGATCCTCGAGTTAGTCAAGATGCCGGATGAATGGAGATTGAGTAGCTTAACCCCCCTGTACAAGGTCAAAGGAGACATTCAACAATGCCAAAACTATCGAGGCATCAAATTACTAAGTCATATTATAAAGCCGTGGGAGAAGGAAAAGAGAATCTGGAGAGCTACCTCTATTTCAGCCAACCAATTCAGATTTATGCCTGATAGGTCCACGACAGAAGCAATACATCTACTTCGGAGACTAATGGAATGCTACAGGGAACGAAAATGAGATTTGCATATCATTTTTGTAGATTTAGAGAAGGCATATGATAGGGTTCCTAGAGAACTTATATGGTGGTGTTTGGAGGCAAATGGCATTCCTAAGACGTATATCAGAGTGATTAGGGATATGTATGACGGAGCATTAACTAGCATAAGGACGATAGGAGGCAACACGAAAGCATTCTCGATTGGTGTGGGACTATACCAAGGCTAGGCTTTAAGGCCTTTTTCTATTTACATTAGTGTTAGATGAAATTACCAAACATACTCTAGGAGAGGTACCTTAGTGTATGTTATTTGTTGACTGTAACATCCCGTTTCCATACTAAGGGTTAGAACCTCAAAATTTTGGTACTTGTGAGCTCAAAGAGAGATTTAGAAAATGTATTTCATGCTCATGCATAATGTTAGCATATATGCACATGAATTTGAATTTTTATACATATCAAAATAATTGTACATGCATTCATTGATAATTTTCAGGTATAATTGTTTATATATGTGAATCACATATATTGAGAAATGTGGTTTTATATGTTGAAAAATTGATTTGGAAAGTGTATTTGTTGATTTAGAATTTCTGGAATTTTTGGAGAAATTTCTAGAAATTGTTGGGCATTTTTGAACTAGGAAAATTTCCAAGTGGCAAAACAATTGTTAAATGGTAGTAGATTTTACTGTCCAATGGCAATGGAAATTTTGATAAATGACTTTAGGATTTATTGACAAGTGCCATTGAAAATTGGGGAACAAGTAGAGTAGAAATTGAAGTTGATGGAATGTGTTAAATGAAAGAACCAATCAAATGTTTTTAGAACTTGGACATGTGGCAAGTGACAAACATCACTTGCCAAACAATGCCTTAAGCCCACTACTCTTTTAATTAAAAGCCCCCTTTTGTTGCTCTCCCACGATGCTTCTCTCTTAAAAAGCTATTGGAGTTTTATTTTGGGTTCTTCCTCAATTTCGTAGCCTCTCTCCCTCTTCTTCATAAGTTTTGATTCTTCAAATCTCCATTCATGTTATGCCCAACCCTCTCATCTTTCATGCTACTCTTCCACCTTGCTCTCTCCTTTATTCTTACTAAAAGATCCAACCAATTCCTCCATGAAAGTTGATGATCGTGGAGATGAAAGAGTTAGGGTTAATAGTGATTTTGAAGACTTGGAAGCTAAATCAAGTAAGTCATGTTTTAATTTTATGGGTTTGGTTAAATGAAGCAATTGTGATGATAGTTAGAGGTTAATTTCATGAAATGGTGTTTTGGGTATATGGGTGTTGTGAATGGTGAAGGGTGTGTAAAATTTCTTGCTTTTATTGACGAGTAATGATTTATAGAAATGTTTTAGAGGTTGAATGATCATGACAAGGAGTCTTGTATGTTCTAGAATGTTGATAAAGAAATGAATATATATATATATATATATATATATATATATATATATGTATGTATGTATGTATGTATGTATGTATGTATGTATGTATACATATGTATATATATGTATATAATTTAATATTAATTTATTTTTGGTCAAAATTTTCTTTTAGGTTTACTGAATATGATGTCGTTAAAATCTTCTAGTCTGGGTTGACATTGAGAAATGTTTGTTTATGATTTAATCCTAAGAACTGCATAAGTGATATGGTGGGACGATTGTGTAAATTAATTTAAGAAAGTAATTTCTAAATTTCTTTACAATTTTAGATACTCTCTCTCTCTCTCTCTCTGTATATATATAAACCTTATGTTATGTATATGTATTGGTTTGTTTTTAGGTTTTCATTTATATTATTATTTGAGAGTGCGATCCCTGAAATTCCTCTGGACAATTATACATTAGACTCAATGTTTGCAGTAAGTAATCTTACAATTAAACAACTTTAGATTTCAAATGACGGATACTTAATATCTTGGTAGAATTAAATTTCAAGTTGTAATATTATTATGCAAATGTAAATCAATTTTTGGAGGAAAACCTAGACAAATCTTTACTGACTATTTATTTCTTGCATATTTTTCAACTAAACAAGAAATATTGACAAGTATTTGGAAATTGACATTGATAAGCATATGACTACCTAAGTATATGTATTATCTTTGATATGTATTTCCTAAAAATATTGTATTTTATGAAATAATGGCTAAGATAATAATTTAGAGTTGAATATTTTTTTATTTGTATTTCATCATCCCTATACTTTAAAATGATCATTGGTGGTGTTGGTGCATTTCATTAAGAGAGGAGATTATGATATTTGACAAAACCATAAGAAAGATGATGATAAGTAGAACTTGAGTAGGGCACTAGCGGGTTGAACCTTGATATTTCTATTTTTTCTAGTAAAATAAAATGCCATTATGTTATAGCTAACATTAGAAAATATTGGTTTGTACCTATATGCATATGTTTTATGGTAGGTGATGGTATTACTTAGTTAGTAATGCAATGTTATAGTTTTCTAGTCATATTTCCTGTCTTTTATACCTAGAGAGTTACTTAGGCAAAAAAAAAAGAGTAAGAATAACATTAAGTAAATCTAATTTTGAATACAATATTGCTTTTTTCATTTACATATTATTATTAAGTTGACTTGGGGAAATTGACTAACATTTTGATTAATTTGTTCGTTGTTAAACAATGCAATGACTATATGATTTACTTATGTTAGGCAAGGACACAAGTAAGAATAACATTATGTATATCTCAATTTGAATACAATACTAATATTTTTTTCCTCTACACATTGTTATTAAGTTGACTTATAGAAATTGACTAACATTTTAATTTATTTGTTCGTTGTTGAACAAAGCAATGACTATAGGATTTACCTGTGTTTTACCTTGGAATTTTAGTGTAGGGATTGGGCATCTGAAGGTGGATTATGGTAGGCTCATATGTTTATGTTTGTACATATTTAACATGTAATATGTTATTGCTAGTGCAAATAATTTGCAATTGAAACAATTAATGTAGATTTAGAAGCACCTCTATGATTGAGCGGTGTCAAGCAAATTCAACTCCTTATATCATCAATAACTTCTTGCTGTAACAAAACTATGAATTTGCGCATGCATACAAAATATTGTTATAATTATTTGTAATCCAAGGATTGCAATGTGGATTACTTTTGAACAAATGGTATGCTTGTAAGATATTATACCTTTTTAATTTGAATTTAACTATGTATTTCTAAGGTTGTTGCCTAGAGGTTGTACTTAGAAAATTACTAATGTTTTTACTTATCTCGATGAATATAATATTTATAATAAATAGCGTAACTAATAAATAAAAATATTTAATTAATACCATAAATACCATAACTTCTTATACAAATAGCACAAGCATATATAAAAGGATACTGCCACGTTTTAAAAAACATTCCACCACTCTTTAGAAAATACCAATACTATGTAAAAATACCATAAGTTACATGTAAAAAATACCTTAATAATTTAGCTATTACCAGTTTATATCACAAATATCACATGCCTATGAGAAAATACGACCATTCTTTAATAAAATAAAAAAATACCATCACTTATATATAAAAGGTTGCTTAAATCAATACTCTATGCTACCAGTTTTTATCGCAAAAACTAAATACCTATGAAAAAGTTACATGCACCTTTAATAAGAAATACTATTCTTTAAAAGAAATATCAAAACTATATAAAAATGCCATAACTTATGCACAAAAATGATCTTAATTCAATACTTTAAATGCCACCAGTTTATATTGCAAATACCATATTCGTTTAGGTGGTTAAAAAAGGAAAGGTTAATGACGTTTTCATCCAAAACATCACATCCTTAAGTAAACTAATATTGTTTATTATTTTGTCTTTTCAATAAGGGTACACAAGCAACTTGTATAACAATTATAATGATTTGAGTTAGACAAGATGCCCGGTACATCAAAAACAAGTACAATTTATAACTTAGTTAATTCATATGCAAAATATAAAAAGATTTAATAACTAATTTTATTAAAGGATAATGATTTATATACATATGGTATGCAAGTTAGATAAGTCAAGAATAGTTAATATATTATATTTTATAATTAAGAAAACTTATTTTATTTTAAGCATGCAACAAATCAGATGATCCTTAAATAGACACTTTTAAAACATCAAAAAAATAGGATTGAATTAAACTAAAGGTTGAAAAACTCATATATAGAATCATGAAAAGTTTTGAAGAGTTTATAAATTTTCCATTTGTTTTTAAAAACGAAACAATATAAATTTCAAGCTCAAGTAAATTTTGACCTAATAACATGAAATAAAAGGCTTAAAAATCTTAAAGCAACTTTCAATTGAATTAAAAAAACATAATCAAAATTTCTAAAATTTAAAAAAATATTGATTTAAAATTTAAAATAACAAAAATTAAAAATTTATTGTAAGATAAGAGTGGTTTCTTGAAATAAAGTTTGAAAACGATCTAGAAAGGGGGTTGAATAGATCTTTTAAACTTTTCGCAAAGTGCTACAAAATAGAGAATTAAAACACACAAAACAAACAAGCAAATAGAAATGTAAAAGAGTAGAGAAGAGAGGCAAACACAGTGTTTATAGAAGTTCGGTGCTAAGACCTACGTCCTCTACCTAAGCTCCCACTTAGAATTTTGGCAAAGATCTTTACTACACACTTTTTAGTTCAGTGTGAACTCTTCCAACTCAACTTGACTTCCGGCTCAAGCTACACCTTACAAACGATTTATTTTCCGGCACAAATCCTACCTCCCAAGTGATTCTTCTCTAATCACTCAGCTCATAATAATAACAATGATAGAAATGAAGTA
>JAOTBA010000204.1:26530928-26543753 GCA_025629845.1 Erythroxylum squamatum | reverse complement strand
AGTGAAATCACATTAATCACTATTTGTTTTTTATTAAGTTATATGTTTATCACTTTTTTCATTGTATAAAATAACTTATTATATAGGGTTGGTTCTGTCTGGATCGTGTTCTAGAAATATGACTTCTAAATTTAAAGAAAGGATTGATCTTGAGGGTTATGTGTGGAACAATATCTCTCAAGCGACAAAGGGATTTTACTTTCAGGAGTTTGAGATATGATTGTGATTTATTTTCTCTTTATATTGATTTATATACACTAATTAAATAAATATTATTACATTATAGTAGTTTAAATTTTTTTCTTCTTATTTCAGAAAGAATTTTTCTGGGATTCTGGTATCGACCCCATCATATATAGACTATGGGAGAGGCGAGCTCGTACACGTTATCGCAACTTTATTGGTGCGATACAAAAGGCAGGTATACGAATGCCTTATATTTCGGAGCAAATATGAAGTCGTTGGCAAGAGTATTGGAGAAGCCCTGAGGCAATGTCCATCTCAAGGCGTAACTCCACCAACAGAAGTGGAGGCACAGGGGAAGAGAGTCTTCTCGTACATACAAGAGGATTAATAACCCACCACGAGCATGCACAGAGACTTGTAAGTATCTAAACTTCACACTTATTTTGGAAATGTTTTACTTTGTTGTATTATAGATAATGGTAATGGTATAAATGTCTGGTTCCATATATGGCTGTGTTGAGTTTTATTTGTTCAACAGGGGGAAGTATCATAAAAATAGAGGAAACTCTGCTGAAATTTTAATAAAATATAGCTCACATTTAACAATTTAGATTAAATATGCAGGAAAAGTCTTTGGGCATTCCTCCTACACCTACTCAGCTGTTTTTGCACACTCACACGAAGAAGCATGATAGTGTGATATTCGTCAATAACCGATGTAGAGAACTTAATGTAAGTGAAATTAATGCATTATTATTATTTCTTAATAATACTCCCTTATGTAAACATTGCTTCCTAATAGGATCAAATACAATAAAACATTCAACGACAATCTCAGGAGGAACAACTTGTTGATGAGACTCAGACGTATCTTGATGTTAATGGTGGTAGGGACCATTATGAACGGATATTCGGGCTAGGTTCATTTGCGAACATATGTTACTCGCAATCCTCCATGTCCAGTACAACAGCGTCTAATAGACCAACGCAAACTAGTGAAGTCACTGAGCTTCGGACATGTATGCAGACATTGATGGAGCAGATGGCTCAGCTAAGATAGGACATGGCGCAGTTGAAGGGGCAGGGTAGCAGCTCCGAGCACCCGCGATCGCCAGCACATTAGGAATGTCGTAGTCATTTGATTTCAATTACAAAAACTTATTATGTACACTGTAATGTTTTTATTATCAATTAATAAATTTTTAACTTTATATCATCAATTAACTTTCTGCTTAAACAAATTAAATATATAAACAAATAAATTTATTATGCACAGATAATTCATAACTGTTGCAATTATGCATTTTTCATAAGATCATAAAATAAAATTCATATCAGGATTTTTTTTAAATCTTAATTTTAATTACTGACGGAATATAGACCGTCGCAAAATGCATACAATTACCGACGGAATACTATAAACCTTTGGGAATTGTTTGTGGTATTTACCGACCGTTCTTCTTCTTCTTCTGTCGATAATATTGAAACCTTTGCAATTATCTCAACGATGGTTTACCGATAGTTACATCATTCCGTCGGTATATTTTACCGACGAAATGACATATAATTTCCGTCATTAAATTACCTACGGTCATATTAACAATGCCTTTGTCGGACGTTTTATTCCGTCGGTAATTAATATTACCGACTGAATGCTGACGTTTACTGGCGGTTTTTTCTATCAGTAAACGGCAAATTTCTTGTAGTGTCCTCTACCATGTAAAAATTTTTATTTCCTTCAATTCAAGTTTTTCTTACGTCATAATACATTATACTTATGAGTTCATGTTGTACAATATAAGATAAATGTATGTCTTCTAAATTTATTCCTAATATTAAATCATGTAACCAAGGATACAATAATCCATGCATACAAGTGATCAAACTCTATCTTATGCCTAATATTTTTACATATTGCTCAGCAAATTATCTCAGTGTGCCACGAGCATGTATATAGTTGTCAAAGTAAGTATTCATACCTTTACTTCGTTGTGTCATTGACATTCTCATGTAAAAAAGTTCCTTAACATTTGCTAGAGTGTAGTTTATACAATCATCAAATAAAAAGCAAACCATAAATTATTTCTCAAGTCAAACTCGACAGCCAAGTCTTTCTATTTTATTACAAATTCTTTGGTATTAATGGCATTATAGAAAATATCCATAAATATATCTTTCGATTTTTTATAAATCTTATGGGCACCAAATTTCTCAAGTACATTCTTAAGTATAGGCTACACATATAATATATGCGTTAGGGTAAGGATTACCAGTTTAATGGCATTGCCTATACTCCTGCATGCCTTTGGAATTACAATATTAGGTGACTTGCCATTCATATACCTCAACCGTGTATAAAAAAATTAACAAAGTTTATCAATCATCATATTGCTTAATAGTGTAAAACTCAGTAATATAGATTAGCCATGAATATTTACATAAAAAAAAGAGCAAATGATATTTGATATTTGTTGATGAGATAAGTGTATCAAATATGACTACATCACCAAATTCAATATAAGTTATCCAATTCTTTGCATTGGGCTACAAAACATTCCTCACCTTTCCTTGCTCATCCCAAACAATTCCATAAAAAAGAAATTTTCTATCTTTTTCTTTTGCCAATTCCATAAAAAAATTTCTATCTTTTTCTTTCATTATAATAAATATTCTGTAGACTAATCACATTTCTCCTTCTTTGAATCTTACTCATCTCAATAAGTCTGCATGATAAGATAATTCTTTTGTAAACATTTTATGTTTTCATACCACCTATGCCTACAATAACAATTTGTACATTTATGCAAGATTTTATTCTACAATCTTCATTCAATTCTAATCTATGTCTTATTTGGCTATCTACAACTTGCTTTTGTCTCAGAAACCTCTCAATACTTGAAATCAAATCATAGTTGTACACATCTTCAAACTTGATTATAGTCTAATCACCTTCAACCAATTGACAACATACTCGAGCATTATACCGAAATCTTCTACCTGATCTTGTTCTATTTCATTTAACCCTTATGATTATGTAACCAGCCTTGATGATAAGAAAATGTTCTCTTCTTAAATTCTCCATTCTCATCTTTCCTTCCTCCTCTTTGGAACAAATTAAATATCATTTTAAAATTTTCAAACCTCATTCTCATTTTAAGTGAGGTCATCACACCTAAAATCTAAAGTACTCTTCTCGATCTCTATTTCATTACTCATCTCTATTACATCGTTATATTATACCAAAGTACCATAGCATTATTAAGAAACTGTATTACAAAAAAAAACTACAACATATACAAAAAAAAAAACTTCACACCAAGTGGATGGGTGTCACACTAATTAATATATCAGCTCTTCCACATGCACATTGGAACTTCTTCCTTATTGTCCTTTTAAACTTTTCTTCCCTCTTGACTATACTTTCACTCTAAACAAATAGAAACTTATGTTGGAACTCATATTAGTCACCAAAATTTGAATTACAAATTACCAATAATTTATAACCCAAAACTCTATATTATCTCATATGTCACAGTGGCATTCTTACTTATGGCTCCTATAGATGTATATGTAGCTTTCAAAACTTTAAATAGAAAATTGATTTACAGCTAATGCAGACACGTGAATATATTAAGCTAACATTGATAATAGCTGATCATGATATAAAAACTCACCTTAGGCTAAGTACAAAACTACAGAAAAAAAAAACACAAATACTGTTGATATAAAAACTCAACTTAGGCTAAGTACAAAACTACAGCAAAAAACACAAACACTGTTGCTAAGTGGAAATAGTTGGTTGCTATGACACTTATGTGCTTGATAACGTAAGAGATGACAATGTCAAATTTGTGTTGCAAAGCAATTGTCGGAAGTAACAATGACAATCCTCAAAAACTAACTAAATATAATAGGAAACTCATGATGGAAACAACCAAACTTTTACTACAAAGATTGACTTTAACATATTTATCTTGAATCATAATTTTGCCCATCAACTAATTTTAAAATTACTGACTTAATAACTAAAATTTTAAAATTAATTTATCCAACATGGCAAGTGGCGGCCATCACAATAATTTTTATCTTAAAATCTGTGCAGGTCTAGGTCATTTACTTCGGCTTTATCTTATATGGTATATGGGTCAAATCCTTTGGGTCCCTTGCCATATCTTGTACGGAGGCAGCAATATAAACATAAATTAGCATTTCTTTTATCTTAAAAACTCACAATAATGTACATATATAATGGCACTGAGTGAGAAAATATATAAATATCATAAGGCATGCAGGATGTAGCCCATTTTCCGTTGATTTAAGGACCCCGTTCAGTATAGTTATATGGCAGTTTTACCTGATTGCTTTTCTGCCTTGTTTTACTACTTGCCAACCTTATTCTTTTCAATAGCATCACCGATGTCAGAAAAGAGAAAAAAGTAGGTCAGATGAAAGCAGCATAGCAACAAAGTCATTGTTTTTCTTATAGGAATTTCGCAATGTTTGACTTATTTTGTTGAAAGAAAGCAACAAGCTAAGTAACTTGCAAGTCATGGAGAATATTTCTCTTCAAAGGTTTCTGGCTTCAAGTTGCGGTCATCGTCAAAGCCGACCAGTACAAAATCGGCATATTAAAAACCGGCTGTCCAACTTGTATATATATAGGTTTTGACTTCTTATGCAAATAATTATCATGCTACCGAATGCATCTAGCCGGTTTTGATCTTTCAAAATTACATAAAATTCAATTTTCTATATAATGGATCCAAGCCAACTTGTGTTTTTGTTTCAAATTATCGAAGACTAACTGCATAACACGTAAATTAAGATCAAATACAGTTTAAATAACAATAATATATTATTATTATTGTACAACTAACCCATAGAATTGTAGTTTTACTTGGGAACGGATCACAAGGCACGTCAATCAAATTTCCTTATCTTTTCCTACCATTCATCCTTGAATTGTATGGCTGAAGTCTAAAGTCTACCAGTATCGTCTGACATCCTTTCATTTGACTTCAAAACATTATGGTACAAAAAATTTCTAACCCCGACGCAAAAATTGATGCCTTGCAAGAATCAAATACCTTTCCATGGACGTCATGCTTCCATCATATCATATCATGCCACAGTATTTGAACCAAAAGCCTTTGTATCTTACGTATTCCATCCCTTGACTGTTATAACATTAATTCCCAATATATAGCAACATAAAGGCCAATGGCATTTAATAACCCTGCCGGACGAAGACGATCCTAAGTATGCGGTAGACTCCCTTTAATGTCCAATTACAATTTGTATCCATAACGTGGACGCAAAGGATATGTGATGAAGCCAAGCATCAAAAAATAATACGCAGAACGTGTGAACCAATTGTCATTGCACGTGTCCCCTTCGTCAATAATTATATGAAAAGTCAACGCTTTTCCCCAAAACTATGTTCAGATCGATTAGTACTCAATCAGGTTGTGTGAAAGTACCATACTAGCTAGCCTTTTACTTTATATATTGCATTTATTCACCAGAATCTCCCCTACATGATTGCGCGCTTTATAGTGAAGAGCATATTCAGAAGAAATGAGAGCATCATATACCATTTACAACTGCGGCAGTTCAAAAAAGACAACCAGTACAAGTGACTTCCGCCAAAATTTGGCTCTTTTTTCTCCCTAAAGAGTTGCGACTGACAGTTTAGAGGGAACCTCTGCCATCGCATCAAGGCTAATTGCGAGTTTTTGCTGTATCTTCACCATAGGTCTTGTCGCTTGATCTCACAATATTAGGCTTCAAACTTGTCTTTGCTTTCCTGTTTTTATTTGGAGTGCATAATCTCAACTCCAACTAGTTTCTGCTTGTATTTGTGCCTTCACTTCTAGTTGATCAAGCCCATGAAGACTCCAAATCCAAGACTTCCATTTCTAGTCATGGTGACCTTACTTGCTGTTAGTCAACTCTCAAGTTGTCGTCAACACCATGGAAGTGTACGTTATCAAACAAGCAGCCCACCTGTCGAAACCGAGTTCTCTACACAGTTTTCATGGCATTTCCCTGCAAAAGCTCCTCAAGCGTCCCGCGAAAATAAGAAACCCCCAGTTTATGAAATCTCCGATAGAGCAGTTCCAGGGGGACCAAACCCTCTCCATAACTGATTAGCTTTTTATCACAGTATAATTTTACATATATATATCAGTAAGAAGAAAATTGTGTGGACAGGTAGTTTTGCAGATATTTTGCTTCTTTTGTAGAGGGATTGAAAGTTTTGGACAGGAGATACGCAAACAATAGTATAGGAGATATGAAATCTTATTTAAAATGATTCTTACCCTCTCTAATGACCCATAATGCCAATTTCTAAAGTTCAATATGATGTCTTTGATTAAGTGCCTATTTGATTGAGCTTTGTGAGAGAGAATAATCACTTTTTTCACTGCAAAAGCTTTTTTTTAAAAAATAGAGTGTTTGGCTGTAAAATAAAAAAGTTTTTTTTAGTATATATAACTTTTTTGACAGCTAAAATATAGCTTTTTAAGAAGCTCAAATTTGGAGCTTCTCAAAAGAGTATTTTTCAGGTAAATTTTTTAGATCAATTAATAAGCATATTTTTTAGTCCCTTTTATCTTTATGTTTTACATATAATTATCACAATACTCACAAATACATCTTCACGTTTATTTTGAGATTTATATAATATTATTTTGACTTTTTATATGTTTTAATATTTAATTTTGACATTAGTTTTACATATGTTATAATCCATATAAAAAATTTAGTTAGATATATTTTTATTTATGTTTCATATGGTTTAAAATTATATAATAATTAATATATTGTGCTTTGCATATTGTTTAATGTATTTTAAATAATATTTATATGCATAAATAATTTTATTACAAAATAAAATATAGTTAAAATTAAAAGTGCTTTTAATTTTTATATTGTCAAACAGTCTATTGTATGAAGCTCTTTTAAAAAATTTCTTTTTTAAATGACAGCCAAACAGTTAATTGGCTCCTTAAAGAAGCTCTTTTAAAAAAAACTCTACTGATATAAGCTTATTCAAACAGGCACTAAGCTGTTACTGCTCTTCGTACTAATACAATTTGTGTCCTTTTTCATTTCATTATTATAAACATTAAAGAAAAAAATTGAAAATTAAAACTGAATTATATTACGAAAGCTGAAACTTATACAATACTTTATAAGGATCCTACAGGAATCCTACAAGAAGAAATGAGAACACCTACATTACTCAACATGTACAAAAATTACACTTCAAAAATTAGATTTACCAAATCAATCTAAGTTCATGGCTGATGTAGTTTTGCTTCCCTTTGGCTATCAACGTCTTTAATCAAATTAACTATCGTCTTAGCTAGTTCATATTTATGAAACTCCTCTTTCTTGTAAATTCTTTTATTCCTCTCCCTCCATATATAATAGACCACAATCTGAAAGGATGTCTTAATAATAAGACTATCCCACTGGCTAAGTTTGGAATACCTAATGATGTCATTCAATGTTTCATCCCATTCAAATGAGAACTATGGAATTCTAATCATGTGCAATATCTTGCTTCACATCGATTTATTGAACTCACATTCAAATAAGAGATGGTTTCTATTCTCATTTGTTAGTTTACATAAAACGCAAAGGGGATCAAAACTTTCAAACTAGTGGTCTTTTGTTCTCAACTTGTTTTTAATTGTTATCTACAAGAAGATTGCGGGTTTTGGGCATATAATCTTCTTCCAAACTACATATGTCTACGGGACTACAACCACTAGAGCCATCTCTATACAATAAGCTAATTTGTTAGTGAAATCACCGCTAGCATAAGCGGTCCATATCATCTTATCCATTCTAGTGTCAGTAGGCAAGTCAGAAAAATAGCTTTCCAGCAAATGAAAAAACTTGATATTGTTCATCCTATCCCTCTCCTGGGTGAACCTTGCAACTTTTGCCTCCTTAAGAATCCTACTTCTTAGAACTTGTCATTCATTTCACAACCATATGGGACTAAAATTGGTCCAGTTATCAAACCAAAAAATTATAACTTCGCCATTCCCTACCCTATACTTCATATAGGGATAAATCTTCTCCCTAAGATTCAATAAACTCTTAAAGATCCAAGAATAGTCTCTGTTCAGTTGAAGTTGCCAAAAGCTTTGGACAGAGAGATGGTAGGTTTGCACCCATTTAACCCACAACGCTTTCTTATCAACAAAAAATCTTCGAATCCTCTTTATTCCGTTGTAATTGGGTAATCGATAAAACTCCTAATCCCCCCTAATTTTTTGGCAAAATAATTTCATTCCATTTGACCTTGGCCCTTTGCACTTTTCAGTATTACCATTCCATAGAAAAGATTTTAACAGTCTTTCCATTTCCTTAATTACTCTTTTAGGAACCACATGAGTTGCTCAATGGACATGCATGCTATTCAAAATAGACATAATGAGGGTGGCTTTACTAGCTAATGATAAACCTGTTCTGCCAAGCAAAAACTCTAGCTCTCAACTTCTCTAGTAACGACAAAAAATCTGAGAATTTTGACTTACCCGATATTGTTGGCACTCCCAACTAATGAAAAGGAGTTTCCTGCAGGGAAAAACATACCATGTTGCATATCCACTCCAGATTTAAAATAACAAAGGAAACATAAACTCTACTCTTCTGCACATTTATTGTCATCCCCGACCATCCAAAGAAAGTGTTCACCAAGCTCATCATCATCCTTATGATATGAGGTTCAGCCTTGCAAAACATAATCACATCGTCGGCATATAACAAATGTCCTTTTCAACAAGTTTTGAAATAAGTCTAGGTAAACCCTCCATAGCTAGAGTGAATATGTAAGAGAAGAGAGGATCCCCTTGCCTAATCCCTCTACTATTAATAAGCGGTTTTGTCGGAATCCTATTGACTAAAACACTGGTTGAAGTGGTTTGAATACATTGATGGATCCAATGGCAAAATCTATTAGGTATTCCGATGGCTTCCAAGCAATCTTTCAAAAAATCCCAATAATAGTATCGTAAGCTTTAAAAAGGTCTATCTTTAATGCACAACTCTTAATCTTTTTTCTAGTATGATATTTCCCCAACAACTCTTGAAGTGACAATATATTATCCCCAATGCTTTTTGAAGGCAGGAAAGCTCCTTGTGCCATATTCACCACCTTCGACACCACTGCTTTCAATCTTTCTACTAGTAGAGTGGCAATAATTTTATAAACCGTTGAGCAACAAGAGATTGGCATATAATCCGTGATCATCTCGGGTATATCCTTCTTCGGAATCAAACAAATGAAAGTATGATTAATCTCCTTCAATAATGATCCAAAAGCAAAAAAACTCCACTACTGCATTAGTTAATAAGGGGCTCGTTATGTTTCAAATTTGCTGGAAAAACCCTGTCGAAAAACTATTAGGACCTGGCGCTTTCGAGCTAAGCAACCAAAAAACCACCTCTTTCACCTGTTAAGTAATTAATGGGGCATTCAACATCTCCTGAATATCTTGACTAGGTTGGAACGCTATCACATTCCTCACTCCAAAACCATTCTTTTGGACTTCTGTGTTTTTCATTAGCTTGATAAAATAGCCTTGGATATGGTCAGCAATCTCCTTTTGTAGAATTATCATATTCCCCTCCCCATCTTTCAGAACTTTGACAATGTTTGTATTTCTTCGGGCCAACTCCGACGCCTGGAAAAATTTTGTGCTCATGTCACCTTCTTTGAGCCAAGTCTGCCTCCCTTTTTGTTTGGAGATTAAGACCTGCAATTTAAGAGCTTCTTGATAGTTCTTCATACAGTCAACTTCGAGAACTTTTAAGCTGTCATTAAGTGGATCCAAATAACACCTCTGTTGAATCCCTGTCAATGCTTTCCCTAGCTCTTTTACCTCCCGAGATCTGCCCTTACTAAATTCTTTGATAGCCACTTTTGCTAGCTTCAATTTCTACATAAGTTAGAAGGCTCTATACCCTACCAACTCTCCTTCCCAAACCTTTCCAATCACTGCCATAAATCCTTCAATCTGAGTTAATCCATTGAAAAATCTGAAAGGGGCCCCTACTATAGGACCATCACACATCTGTTGAACTAAAATAGAAGCATGATCGGAGAACATAGGTTCACTAACTACTGCTAAAGCTCTAAGGAGAGAATTGATCCATCTTTGATTTACCAGAGCTTTATCTAATTTTTTCCTTATAAACAGGTTACCCTTCTATTTTTTTCCCAAGTAAACCATTTACCAAGCCCTCTACGATCCACCAAATCAGTGTTTTACATCAGCTGAGTAAGCTCTTTCCCTGTTCCCACCTGAAAACCCACACCACCTTCTACTTCATCTGATTTTAGAGAACAATTGAAATCACCTAAGGCCACCCACAGATCTTGCATACTTGTATATATAGCCTGCATCTCCTCCCACAACTTAACTTTTTGAAATGCAAAATTCGAAGTATAGATAATTGTAACCTCAACATGGAACTTTCCTATTAACCAACAGTGTAAATGTATGAATTGCTCACCCATCTTGACAACATGAGCCTCCACCTTATCCATATTGAACCAACACAAAATCCTACCATTACAGTGATAGGTATGATTAGAGAAAATTTTCCATCTGGGTCCCAAAAGAGCCATCCCATTCTGAATCGCACCAGCCTTTACTTTTGTTTCTAGTAGTCCAACTAAAACAGGTTTCTTATCTGATACCACTTCCTGTACCAACTGCTTTCTAAGGTGTAATAGCTCAGACCACCCGGTTGTAGATATTGTCCGTTTTGCCCCTTTTTAAGTGGCTCGTGGTCCACACCTATTGAGCCTTTTTAAGTAGCTCGTGGTCCACACCCATTGGGCCTTTTTAAGTGGCTCGTGGTCCACACCCTCACGGTTTTGTTTTTCCACAGGACTTCTCAGGAGGTCACTCATCCTATTACTGCTCTAGCCCAAGCACGTTTAACTTCGAAGTTCTGATGGGATCCTATGCATTAGGGCATGAAAAACACATCTACAAGAGGAAGGTATCCACAACTTTATAAGGGGTGTTTTGTTCTCCTTCCCAACCGATGTGGGATCTTACAATCTAACCCCTAGGAGGCCCAGAATCTTCGCTAGCACAACGGCCCGGGTACTAGGTTTGATACCAATTGTAACAACCCAAACTACCCGCTTGCAGATATTGTCCACTTTGGGCCTTTTTAAGTGGCTCATGGTCCACATCCATTGGACCTTTTTAAGTGACTCATTGTCCACACCCTCAAGGTTTTGTTTTTCCACAGGACTTCCCAAGAGGTCACCCATCCTAGTGTTGCTCTAGCCCTAGCACGTTTAACTTCGGAGTTCTGATAGGATTCGATGCATTAGGGCATAAAAAACGCGTCTGCAAGGGGAAGGCATCCACACCCTTATAAGAGGTGCTTCGTTATCCTTAGCAACCGACGTGGGATCTTACATAAGGGGTCATTAAAGCCCCTTGTGATCCAAACTAGAATCGACATCTAGTGGGAAAAACTAAAAAAGACACTTAGGAGAAATGACCCCTTTATGCTTTTTCTTCTTACCTTGTTTCCTACCCACGTCCTTTTTAGAATTAGCCACCATATTCTGATTGGGAGCACCTACATCTATGTCTGATTCTACTTCCTTCTCTAAAGTAGTAACCGGTGCTGTACATTCTTTTTCAAGAGAATCCATGTAATTAAGCTCTCCCTGGGTTAATACTGTCTTCTAGCCAATTAATATACCACTACCCTTATCTATCTGATTGCACTGAGTCGCATTAGGAGAACTCAAACACTTCCCAGTTCTAACACTATCATTAGTGCATTCCTCAACCTCATAAGGTATCCCCATTTCATTCATCTAAACATTGGAACTCTCCAGATTATTCCCAGGCATTTCAACGTGTTCTACATTTTGCTTACTCAAGATTGAAATTCCTCCCTGTACCATCGTTTCCAAGTCATCCATAATCGTCTCATCCCTATTCTCATTAGTATTCTGACCATTTCCTGGCACTCTTACTTATCCCTCGGATAGACTTACATTATTCACTAAATCATCATGCCATCTAGATTTAAGGATTTTTCCATTAGCTACCCATTTGTTACAAGAAAATGAAGGTTTCCAGGGGTAAGATATAGAAATTACATCTTTTACCAACTCACCTGTTTCTCCAAGACGAAGAATAGGCAAGTTTTCTGGTAAAGTAGTAGACTTAGGAATTTTTATGCAAATCTTCGCATACCCGATCCTCTCCATTGCTATCGTATGAGAGTCCATAAAATAGGTTTGCCCCAATGGACTTACCAAATGGCTCAAACCTTCCACCATCCAATACTCCACCGGTAATCCATGAAACTAAACCCACAAAGGAATAGCTTCAATTGCGCGTCTATCCAAACCCATTCCTAGTTTCCATTGTTGCAAAAACAGGGGTTAGTGTTGGACCCCGAACTTTTCGTGAAAGATTAGAACTATTAAATGCAAAATTTTAGTGGTTAGTCACGAGTTAAGAACAAATGAATGAAGAATTTTCGAAACAAGAATTGATAGACAAGAGTAAAGTAGGGAATGAGAAATGTGGATAGATTCATGATTTGCTATGGTGTTTTTGGTGGATAAGA
>JAOTBA010000204.1:26516052-26530828 GCA_025629845.1 Erythroxylum squamatum | reverse complement strand
TCTCTAGTTATCCAAACGAGATGATTCTTAATTTGGATTAAACTAGAAACGTATGGCTACATTTCTTATGAAGACATTGAATTTCAATTTTTTCTGTAAGAATCTCAAAAGTTGTCATCAAGTTAAGAATTGGGTGCAACATGTTGGATGGAAAAAAATTCATCTTCGAACTTTAGGAGAAAATGTGGGACTGATATAAATAGATTTTAGCAAAAGTTTATTCTGGAAAGTTGTAGACCGTTCTTTTATCTTTTTAACGGTATATTATGTGAAAATTTTAGACCTCGGAATCAAAAGTTATGATCCTTATAAGTTTTGAGACGATAGAAGTGAGGCCAAAGTTTTGAGACGATAGAAAGTGAGACGGAAGTTCTGAGACGATAGAAAGTGAGACGGAAGAAAGTAAGACAGTAGAAGCGAGACGGAAGTTTTGAGACAATAGAAAGTTAGACGGAAGAAAGTGAGACGATAGAAAGTGAGACGGAAGAAAGTGAGACGGAAGTTTTGAGACGATAGAAAGTGAGACAGAAGAAAGTGAGACGATAGAAGTGAGACGGAAGTTTTGAGACGATAGAACGTGAGACGGAAGAAAGTGAGACAATGGAAATGAGACGATAGAACTAAGACGAAAGGAAAGGGAGATGATGCAAAAGTGAGATGATACAAAAGTCAGATGATAGAACTGGCCTTCAAGGTCTGCATGAAAGTTGTAGATCTCGAAGTCCTCTTTCCAATAATCTAGAAACGAAGTCAATTCAATATCTGTAGTGATAGTTATGGCAATTGCACCAAGACATATACGATACGAGTAAAGATATGAACATGTTGGATTCTTTTGACCATAACTTCTTCTCTAGACCTCCAAATGACTTGATTCTTGAGCCATTGGATTCTTAAGACATTACCCCACATCTCCACCAATAATCATAGCCATATGAAAGTAATGGAGAAAGATTTTGTGAAAAGAGTGGGACGGGTACAGTGAGTGTGTTCTTCAATAATATGAACTGGTGATATCTCACTGAACATGCTTCAGTTTTTTTATGTTTTTTGGAACAGTAGAGGTCCAAATGAGATGATTTTTATTTTTTGGTAAACTAGAGACATGGAGCTACAAATGGTATGAAGAAATTGGAATCAAATTCAGTCTCTAGGATGTTAAAAATTCAAATGGAAGTTGTACATAGTATACTGATTAAAATGTTTGAATTATATCTTTTGAATCACTGAACCAAAAGAAATGATTTCGGTGGCATTAGAAACTTAAGACAATGGGGGATATTTTTCTAGAAGAAAGTTATGTTAGAATGTTCAAGGGGTACAGTTGGCAAGACACTTAAGTATAAAAGACTTAAGGCATAAATAGAAGGGAAAATGGGACAATTCTCAATCATTAAGGGCATAAGTGGAAGAAAAAGTGTTGTCTTGCTTATAAATAAAGGAGAAAAACGTGAATGAGAAGATTCTAAAGAGCAAAATGTGTGGATGAGAAAAGAGATACGAGAGAGAAACATGAAAAAGAATGAACGAGGGAGAGAAGAGAAAACAAGCTAGGGTTTTGATTCTTCTTCATCTTCAAGAAAGATTTTGAAGTTGTTTAAGAGGAGAAAAAGGAAGAGGAAGAAAAGAGCTTCTATTTGAGTTAAAGATCTCTTCATTTGATGAAGAATCAAGGTAAGATTATTTGAATCTTTGGATTTTTGGAAGGATTCTAGTTATGGAGTTTAGAAAAATGCTTGGGTTTAAATATGCTAGAATCAATTTTTGTGATTTTTGCATTGTGGGATTCTTAAGTAGATTCCCATTGAATGAGATTTGGTTTGTTTTAGGAAACCAAGAGAATTCTACCCAAGAACAAGGGGAAGGACAATTTTAACTTGGAGTTTTGGCAAGCAAACTAGGTGGGTAATATATTTATGGTCATTGTGTAAATGGGCAATGTGGCTAAATGTGTACATATGTTTAAATTGCTAAGCTATGAATGGGAATTGGATATTATGAGATCATGTGAGGTTAGAAAAGAGATGATGAGAAATTGAGTTATGATATAGAGTAACCAAGTGTTCTTGAAGTGTAAGCTTATGAATAAGCTAGACATATAAAAAGGGTAAAGATTGAAAGGAGCATTTAGATTGATCATGTACAAATGAAGTGTAAGTCTAAGTTCAATAAAACATACATGAATTTCGAAATGGGAATGAGCTTAAAATGTGTTCTAGAACATACCCGAGATTATCATTAAGCATGCATGTACATAGCCATACAACTATTTGGGCATAAATGAGTTTTGTAACAGGTGTAAATTATTTATTGCATAAATTGTGGTATGTAGTTTAAACATCTGCATACAGGCATTCCAGAATTTGGAAGCAAATGCTATTTGGAGCGTACAGTGAGTAAACCTAGATGGTCTAACTTTATTATTTGTCTGTTTATGTTATGAATTGAGTGATCATGAATGATTATGAATGTGACTTGATTGTTAAATTCTGGATAATGAAGGTTCGATGACCGTGATATATGAATGAGATATTGAAGTGCAAATTGTATATGAAAATGATTGATAAATGTGTTAGGAATGTGTATTTGTAATTGTATATAAATGAAATTGTGAATTCTCCACTTCAATGTGGAATGCCGGACTAAGGTCCGATGATATGAGAAAGTGTTTGAATGGGATATACAATTGTGAGTGATGCATTCCATTGCATGAATGCATAAAATATAAAGGCAGCTGTGACCAAAGTAGCCAATGATAAGAGCTTCAAGCTCAACGTGTGAAAAAGAGCCTCGAGCTCAATAGTGATTCAGAGCCTCATACTTAACGTTTAATGAGCCTTATATGGGACAATTATCAATGAGCTCGGTATCCAATAGATGCAGGACAGTTTAGACACTCGGTCACAACAAAATAACAAATGGAAAGAGAGTCTCATGTGTACTGCATATTCATGATATTCATGATTAGAATGGTTTGAATTATTTCTGAATGTAATATGTGTTGAATGAATTATGTGAAATGACTGATTAAGTGCATGTGATTCATTATGATTGTTAATGAAATGATGCGAATTATATGAATTATATGTGTTATGTGATGAGTGAGCCATCGATGATGGTCACTCACTGAGTTCGCAAAACTCACCTAAAATTTGCAAATATTTTTTAGGACTCAGAAGAATACACCGTTAGGCCAACGGGAGTATACCTACAGCATTCAAGTGAAGGATATAGGTCGGGATCAGTTCGCGCCTGCATTGCATTTCTTTATTTTGTATTGAATTGTATTTTTTTCGCAACTTCTTGTATACATTTTTTTCTGAAATGATTCAAGTGTTTTGTAATTGTGAAAGGGCCCATATGGCTATTAAAAAATTTGTTGATGGTTTTGTGATAATTGAAAATGCTTATGAATGGTTGCGGGCCCAATTTGAGTACCGATTTCTGCATATATGTTTGTGGTTTTGAAAAAAAGATTATATCGACTTTTTGAGTGATTATAGTGCTCTAGCACGTCACCCTCGTGGGGCACGGACTCGGATATCACCATCGATGTTGGGTTCGGCTCTTGCGGGAGTGGGGTGCTACAATGGCGTTGGCTTCCGTCACTCTTGTCCCCCTAAGAAATTACCTTCAGACCTCCCACAAGAACCCAGCAGAACTAATAGGAACAATGTTGTTTCAATGGAAAGCTCGGATAGTGTGAAATCTTTAAAAGCAAGTGTGAATTCGTTAAAGAAAATATTACAACAAAATAAAAGCAAACAAGTGTAATTATATTTTTCCTTATGTTACTCCTCTGCCAGTTCCAATTGGGCAAGGGATCCAAGGTAAAATTATCACCTTCTACCTCATCAATGATAAGAAAGGTGATGAATATGATCCTCTAGACTGATGGAAATCTATAACCCTAAGATTACTAACCCATTACAAGTTTAAGTAAATAAAAGCATATGAAGAAAACCTTCTACATGATGTTAGATTGGACCAGAAAATGAGTTGAAAATGATAATGATCAGTGTCAATAGATACAGAGATTGGGCTTTTGGTTCGAGCAAACGATTTATTCTCTAGTTCATGGATCGCATCTACATTTAGAATAAATTTTCTTGCTTCTAGTATGTAAGCTGAGATAAGTTTTTTGAGAAAAACAAGCATGAAATTAAGGCTTGAAACCATATACTTCATTTGACAACTGTATATACATATATAAGTTACATATCATTACAGAACTTTCTAACTTTTTCTATTTAATTTCTATTAAACATCAACATACATCATCATTACATTTAACCAAATTAAAAAAATATTAAAATAAGTTTTCTAATGGGACAGGGAAAGTGTCATAATCTTAACATTCCTCCTTTCCACTTCAACTAATTTCTTCAATGTTTCAAATCTTGTCTTTGGTAAAGCCTTGATTGGCATGTTTGTCAGCTGATTTTCATAACAACAACAAACAAGCTTGATTTCTTCTTCTTTTTCTGCATCTCTGACAAAATGATACTTGATTTTCATGTACATGATTTTCCATGTAAGACTGGATTCTTCATTATAGCAATGACCGATTGGTTGTCACACAATATATCAGTAGGACCTTCTTATTTCTGTGATAAATCACTTATGACTTTTCTTGACTAAATGATCATATTGACTACTCCGGCTACTACAACATATTAAGCTTCTGTAGTTGATTGAGCTGCAATATCATGCTTCTTTGAATTTTAACTGAACACACCTGAGCCAACAGTGAAAAGATAACCAAATGTGCTTCTCATGTCATCTTGCGAACCAGCATAATCATTGTAGGTGTATCAAAATAATTTTGATGCTTTTTCCCTCTTAAACCAAATTCTCATATCTTTAGTGCCTTTAACATACTTCAGCACTCATTTTCCGGCTTTGTAATGCAACTCACTTAGAATTGCCATAAATTTTAAAAGAAGGCTTGCTGCATAAAATAGATCAGGCCTTGAGGCAATCAAGAAAAAACCAATGAAACATCTGAATAATTTCTCCTTGGCTTTCTTTGCAACATCATTTTTACTTAATTTTTCATTTAATACGAATGGAGTAGTGACACTCCTATTCTCCATCTTGAACTTCTTCAGAATTTCTTGGGCATATTTTTTCTGGCAAATTTATGAAATTTTCATGCCAAGAAAGTATGAAATTTGCCTCAAATTAGTTATTTTTAATTCATTTTTCATCTCATTCTTGAACTTATTTATCAACTATATACTACTTTTAGTCATTAGTAAGTCATCAATATAAAGTGATAATATTAAAAGGTCATTTTTAGATTACTTTACATAGAAAGTGTGTTTGCCTTTGCTCCTGTCAAATTTCAGATTGCTCAAGTATTCATCAATCTTATTGTACTAGGTTCTTGGTGCCTATTTTAGGCTTAGAAAGACTTATAGTAAGTATACTTTATTCTCTTGGCCTTTGATAACAAATCTCTCAGGCTATTTTACATAAATTTCCTCACTTAATTTACTACTAAGGAAAGTTGACTTCACGTTTAACTGGCCTTTAAAAGTTTTGAGCTATGAGTGCTAAGAGTAATTTGATAGTGTCATGCCTTCTTATTGGAGCACGGTATTTAGAAAATTAGTGCCAACTTGATAAAAATAACCTTTCACATCTAATCTTGCTTTCAATTTCTTTATAAAACCATTATGATTCATTTTGGTTATAAAGACTCATTTCAAGCTATATATTTTTTGCTATTAAGTCTGTCAACAAATTTTCAGATCTGATTTTTATTGATCATGCATAACTTCTCCTTCATTGCATTCACCCAACCTTCTAAATTTGTTACTTCTTCGTATAGAAAGAAGTTGCATTACATCTCTCATATATATATGTTAAGAGTGTTATACCTCTAATTTTATCATCATCACTTTCTAATTCAGCTCTAGCTTTAGCTACATCTTGTTCTTAAGGAAAGTTCCCTTTGATCAAATTCTTTTTATCCAGTTCTGCTATTTCTTTACTCTAATTCCAAGTCCCAACCTCATTAAACTTCACATCTCTAGAGATAACAACATTTTTTGGCTTGCAAATGAAACAATCTCTATGTGTTATTGTCGCTTCTATTTCCCAAGAACACAATAATAACTGCTTTTTGATCTAACTTGTCTCTTTTAGCTATAGGTATATTGATGTAGGAAAAATAGAAGAATTATTAACTAGTATCTAAAAATCACAAAATTAGAAAATATGACTGATATTAGGCTACTGAAATATCAAGTTTTAAGGTTGAATTTTGGCTAAGAATGCTGAAATTTCAAATTTTGTATAGCTAGAATTTTAAGGTTTGATTGCTAAAAATTTAGAGATTTCAGGTGTAATAGAACTAGAATTTAGGTTTGAGATGGCTGGAATTTTGTGAGGAACACAAACAATATAGAGTATAAAACTAAAAATCGCTCCTAGGTTCTAAGAATCACTCTTAAAGGAAAGCATCACACACTACAAGAAAAATCTCGTTTAGCGACGGATATTACTGACGAAAAAACTAAACATTCCATCAGCAAGACAGTTTAGCGACAGAATTTACCGATGAACCAAGGCATCATAAAAATGGACGTAGGTAATAATTTCTGACAAATAACAAAATAATTTACCAACGGACATTTTAAATATTCACCGACGGTTGTTTATTCAGTGGAAGATTTTTTCGTCGGCATATTTACAAACACTATTGGTTATTCCGTTGGTAACTTTATTACAACAGTACTGACGGTTATGATTTTCTGTTGGTGAGTATACCGACGATTTTTTTACAAAAAATTCTATCTGTAAAGTTGGTGACAGGGCTGTCAATATTACTGACGGTTTGTTGTGTTCGTCAGTAAATATAATGGATTTTACCGACATAGACTTATGTTATGTTAGTAAATATAATACATTTTACTGATATACACTTGTTTTCTCTTGGTAAATATTTTTAAATTTTTTTGAAAAATGTCGACATTAAATTTTATTTCATGATCTTATGTTTAATGCATAATTTCAACAGTTATGAATTATCTATGTATAATATTTTGATTTGTTTATACATTTAATTTGTTTAAACAGAAAGTTGATTGATGATATAAAGTTAACATTATCCTAATTTATAATAAAAACATTAAATTGTACATAATACATATTTGTAATTCAAATGAAATGATTACAAGTACACTATTGATTTGGTGACTGCGAACGCTCTGATTGCTGCGATGAGGTGCTACCCCTCCTCTTCAACTCATCCATCTCACTACGGAACTGAGCTATGTACTCTATCGACTATTGCAACTGAGTTGACAATATTTGCACTGTGCTCCGAAGCTCATTGACTTCATTGGTTGTCGACCGTCTACTAGATGTTGCTGTACTGGAGGTGGAGGCTTGCAAATAACATGTGTTCACAAATGAACCTAAGCTAAAGATCCTTCCACTACGGTCTCTACCACCCTCTGTATCAAGATATGTCTGACTCTCATGAACAGCTTCAAAGGGCTGAAAATGTCGTTGAATGCTTTCTTGTATTTGATCCTATTAGAAGGTAATGTTTATATTAGTAAATGATAATTATTAAGAATTAATATTAAAGGATAAAATTCACATACATTAAGTTCTCTACATCGTGTATTGATGAATGTCACACCGTCATGTTTCTTAGTATGAGTGTGTAAAAAGAGTTGACGGGGTGTAGGCCTCATACCCGTAGACTTTTCCAGCATAAGAATAAAATATTATAAGTCAACTAGAATTTATAAAAAAATTTGGCAGAATTTTCTCTATTTTTATTATATTTACCCCCTTTGAACAAAGAAATTTACTTAACAACACAGCCATATATGGCACCAGACATTTAAAACATTATCATTCTCCATAATACACATATATGGCACTAGACATTTATAACATTATCATTCTCTATAATACACATATTTTCATTCCATAATTCACACATCAATTTAAATTGATATACAACAAAGTAAAAAAATCAGAATATAAATGTAAAGTGTAAATACTTACACGTCTCTCTGCATGCTTGTGGAGAGTAATAGATCCTCCCGTATGTACGAGAAGACTCTCTCTGCACAGTCCTCTACGTCTGTTGGTAGAATTATGCTCTGAAATGGACATTGCCTCAGGTGATGTCCAATATTGCTGCCAACGACTCCATATTTGTTCAGAAAAATAAGGTTGTTGTACACCAGCCTTGTGTATCGCACCAACAAAGTCCCAATAACGAGTACGTGCTCGTCTCTCCCATACTTTATTAATGACCGCGTCAAATTCAAAATTCCAAAAAAAATTATTTCTGAAATAAAAGGGAAAATTTTGATAAATACTTATAATGTAATAATATTTATCTAATTAATGTATAAAAATTAATTAAAAAAGAAAATAATATTTGTTATTGTACCTCAAATTCCTGATAGTAAAATTATTTTATGGCCTGAGAGATATTCTTCCATACATAACCATCAAGATCAATCTTCTCCTTAAATTTGGATGTCATGTTTCTTGAGCACGGTCTAGACGGAATCAACCTAATATAAAAACAAGTAATTTTATACCATTTTTAAAATTTAAACCTATAACTTAATTATAAACATATAGTGTTTTATGTATTTTCACTTATAGATTATTGACAATTTTTATGTAAGTTCTTCCATCAGGTCTCTCAGCTACAAGTTGGCAACCGCCTCCTTCATCTGCAGCGTTTACCCCTGATATCTCTGTCACCATAGGGTAGTGGATGATGTAAGGGTGGTGAATGGTGTAGCATCAAGTACGGAAGGTGATGCCTCATCTGCAAGTGTAGTAGCCGGAGGGGGAGGAGGTGATTCATTAGTAGCTACAGAGTGTGATGGTTCACTTGGACAGTATGTACCTCCGAATCGTTGTCTGAACCTGGGTCGCATTATATCATGTTTTCTCTTTGGTGGCATATTTCAGCCTGAAATTCATATTTGATTGAATTTTCTAGAAATATAAGAAATTGAATTCAATATTTTACACAATATATTGAAAAGAAAATAATTGATTTGTTAAAAATAATATTTAATTACAAAAACAGATTAATCGCTATCATCACTTAATTATAAATTAAAATCATCATCTTTTTCTGATGAAAAAGAATCAAACTCAGGCACCTCTTTAGATCTCTAGCCCTCGTCGTCCTCTCCAGATGAAATTTCAACATATTCATTAGATGGATCATTCAAAGGTTCATTATCGTCATATGTGATGGGTGCATTTATTTCATAAACATCTTCCTGAAACGCTTCACTTTCAATTCTCTGTTCTCCTTTTCCATGTGATTCAAAAACACCTCTAGGTTTAACTTTGCAAACGGCCAACCAATCTGACTTATCTCGTCGTAAGCTGGGAAAAGGGACATAATGCACATGGATTGCTTACATTGCCAACACGAAAGGTTCAAACTGTCTAAATCTTCTTTGCTTATTGATTTCAACTAGATTGTATTGGCTATGCACTTTTGTACTAACATTTGGAGTTGGATCAAACCAGTCACACTTTAATATCACACTTTGCTTTATTGGCAATGCAGGGAACTCAATTTCAAGTATCTCAATAATTTTACCATAGTAATCCATAAATTCTCCCTATATGCAAACTCCACTATTTATTGTTGTCATGCTATGACCATGATATTTTGTATGATATTTGTATCCATTAACGAAATACACTGGATATGATTTAACAGTTCATAAAGGTCCCTTCACAAGATCACATATGAACTTCTTCTCTACTGAATTTTCTGAGGCCTACGCAAAAAAATTATCATAGTAAATAGTATGATGTCATTTGAACACTTAAATCTTATAAATCAATCATTTCAATATTTGTAAGTGAAAACTTACATATTTCTCGAACCATCGAGGAAAGTGTTTTCCAACTTCTTTATTGATATCATCCTATGCTTTGTCGGGCATTAGCTCGTGTAACAATTCCTTGTATAATCTAAAAAAATTATTATGTATTTCGGTTATGAATAACACTAAATTTCAAAACCCAAATAATCAATTTCAACTTACTGCACGAAAGGTTGAACCGCTTGACAATTCAATAAAATGTAACCATGGGTAGCCTCAATTTCTTCCTTTGTTAACATTCTTCTTGTTGAACGTCCATATGCTCATCCAGGATATGTGAAAATGGATAAGTTACCATCAGCATCACTCGTTCCTCCCCCATCATCATTATGAGGAACTTTTCTTTCTCTTGTGTGAACATGCGACTCAAAATAATGTGAACAAAATGTACTAGCTTCCTCCACTAAATAAGCGTTACATATCGAACCTTCAATTCTAGCCTTGTTTTTGACATTTTTCTTCAAGTGATGCAAATACCTACATTAGTGAATAGAGTTATTACAATTTTGTTATTAAAACATATTATTACTTTAATTACAATATTTTTGTTGAATTACCTCTCAAACGGATACATCCATCGATATTAAACTGGATCGGCAAGTTTAGCCTTGTGTGCTAAATGCATAGATAGATGCTCTATACAGTCAAAGAAGCTTGGAGGGAAAATCCCTTCTAATTTGCACAAAATTACTAGAATTTTTCTTTCTAGTTTTTCCATTTTAGCCAACTTTATTTCAAATGATGTTAAGCTTTTAAAAAACAAACTTAATTATGTTATAACTTCTTAAACCTTATTTAGTAGCAACTCCCGAAATGCAATTGGAATTACCTTTTGCATAAACACATGACAATCATAATTTGTACTTCCTCATGTCCACACACCTTACTAAGTTTGAAACATAACCATCCAAAACTTTAGACTTTTCAACCATTCACACAAAATTTCTTTTTGTTTTTTGTCCAAAGTGTAACATGCTTTCGAATATTTACCGATGCGAAGATCTTTATGTAACTCATTCCTTCTATAAAAAAGTTTCAAATCAGCTCGTGATTTTGTATTGTATTTTGTCATCCTTTCAATGTTCATTATGGTATTGAACAAATTGTCAAAAATATTTTTTCAATATGTATCACATCTAGATTATGACATATCAAATTAGTTTTATAATATGGAAAATCCCAAAAGTTGCTTCGTTTTCTCCAACCAAACTTTTTACTAATGCTTGTATTAACTTCATTAGCTCCAAATTCTGTAACTTTCAGTAACCCTAATTCATCAATCTCCTACAATATCTCTTCACCAGCTTTGTGAGGGGGAGGAGGCATTTGTACCATCCTATTTTTTAATAAACTTTTGTTTATTGTGTCTAAATGGATGATCTAGAGGAAGAAATTTCCTATGGTTGTCAAACTAACATGTTTTGCTCCCGTTTGGAAGATAAAACGCATCAGAATCATTGTCACAATAAGGACAAGCCAATTTTCTTGTTGTGCTCTATCCAGATAACAAAGCATATGCCAAAAAATCACTAATGGTACACATCAAAGTTGCTCTCATCACAAAATTTTATTTCATAGACATATCATATGTCTCAATACCATATTCCCAAAGATGTTGCAATTCAGATATCAATAGTTGTAAGAATATATCAATTTTGTTCTTTGGATTTATAGGCCTTGAATAATCACTGTCAAGAACATATATGCCTCATTCATACATATCAATGGAGGCCAATTATAAAGAGTAATTATGATTGGTCATGATGAATATTGTTAGCCGAATTGACCAAAAGGTTGGAATCCATCCGTCGACAATCGCAACCTAACATTCGACTTTCAGCTGCAAACTCATAATGGGTGTTATTGAAATATTTCCATGCCAGTGCATCCGATGGATGACTCATTATTCCATCTCCCAGTTTATGTTCATTATGCCATCTCATATAAGATGTAGTAACATCAGAAGCATATAGTCTTTGAAGTCTCGGAGTTATCGGAAAATAATGCATCTGCTTCTAGGTACTAATTTCTGTTTCATAAAACGCTTTCTAGGCTTGAACCTAGATTGACCACAAAATTTGCACTCTTGTAAGTCCACATCATCTCCCCAACACAACATACATCCCAATTTGCAACAATCAATCTTTTCAATAGGCAAACCAAGACCCCTAATAAGTTTCTTCATATTGTTAAAACTATTAACCATTATATGGTCAGGAGGCAATGATTCATTATACCATCCAAGAATTTTATCAAAACTACGATCAGAAATATACCCTTCAAACTTTATATGCAATATTCGACCAATTGAAGACAATTGAGTCATTGTCTCACAATTTGGCCATAATTCTTGGTCAGCTGAGTGTAATAAGTCAAAAAATTGTCTTGCATATGGGTTTGGCTCTTCTTCAAGATTTTCTATATTTTTCTAAAAGGTATAATCGGCCGCATCATAAACCATTTGCATATAAGGATTTTTAGTTGCACCCACATTCTTTGTTCTAAATCCAATCCCCCCTTCAAACTCATCGACATTCACTGACGAGTTTACTTCATTATTCCTTGAGGTGCTACAAATCAATGGCTCCCCATGTCGAGTTCACTTAAAATAATTTGGGGCAAACCCTTTTCTCAGCAAATGCCCATTCACTTCATCAATAGGAAGGAAATGAATATTTTTGCAATTTTTACATGGATATCTGATCTTTGGGCCATCCATAAATGTAGGTTGAGAACATGCATAATGAATAAAAGCTTCAACTCCCTCAACAAACTGAGGATTAATGAAATCATCAAGAGTTAATCGTCTATACATTCAAGATCTATCAACATTACTCATTTATGCAAAACTGTTAATTTAAAAGAGTGATTTCATAGTTAATATCCTTCATATCCCCTGAGTTTAAAGAACTTCTAAACTTTACATAACATCCCTTAAGTATTAATCAATCAAATTAGTTACCTACAATTGATGTCAATACTATGGTACGTGACATTATGTACACCTGTGAATCAAGAAAGTAAGTTCTTACTGTGACTCCTAGGCTCGTGAAAATTTTTGCCGATAAGCCTCACGGGAGCTGTATCACAAGTTTCCAGCCTATATACCATCCTAGGGGTTTATTATGCAAAGAACTGTCTTGTCTATTAAACGTATGAACTTCTTGTGTTAACACTAAGTTTGCATTAATCATATTGAAGTTGAAGTATTTATGTTTGAATTAATCACCTATAATTGATTTCAATACTATAATACGTGGCATTGTTCACACTAGTGAATTAAGAAAGCAAGTTCTCGCTGCGACTTCTAGGCTCAAGAAAATTTTCACTGATAAGCCTCACAAGAGTTGCATTACGGGTTTCCAACCTATATACCATCCTAAGGGTTTATTATGCAAAGAACTGTCTTGTCTATTAAACGTATGAATTTCTTGTGTTAATACTAAGTTTGCATTAATCACATTGAAGTTGAAGTATTAATGTTTGAATTTATCACCTAAAATTGATTTTAATACTATGGTACGTGGCATTGTTTACACATGTGAATCAAGAAAGCAAGTGCTTGCTGTGACTCCTAGGCTCATGGATTTTTTCACTAATAAGCCTCACGGGAGCTGCATCACAGGTTTCCAGCCTATATACCATCTTAAGAACTTAGTTATGCCTTAAATCATCCATAAGATCTTAAACTCATTCCACATACAGTAAATACTTAGACTATTAAAGAAGAACGTAAAAACTCAACAATGATTATAAGAATATTCTAAACAACAACACAAAATCAAGACCTCCTTTGCATTCATACAAAACCCAAACGTATCAAAATCGTATTATTAAAGCGATACATATGGTAGACATTAGTTAGACGACTTACCTGGATAGACGGACAACTCTAGACTACAAAGAAGAAGGATGAGTGACGCTCTTCAACACAATATAGGGCGTGTGAAAAAGAATATTTCGTATTTAATACAATACACTTGTTCAATAGTTTTGTTATATTTTTAATATATTAAAGCAAGCAACTTAGAAAATAATGTTGTTTATTTTGAAATAGAAATATGTGGACCTTTAGTGGGAGTAATGTTAAAAATTAATATTATGATAATTTTAATAAAAATTCGTTGCTAATTCCTAATTTTCTTGTAGTGTAGGAATCATGCTTAATAAACATAAGGTAGTTTCCAAAGCGTATATCCATAATGATAAGGAAAGATAAGAATAAATGAATATGCTCTTAACTAATTCCATTAAAGTATGCTTATGCCTTTATGCAATATTGTTGCATTTTAGTGTGACGAACATTATGTATTAAGTACAGACATTATGCTTTTTTAAGAATTTAACAAATAGGTCAAGACATTGTTCGATTTCATTTTACCTTCCACAAAATTTACCACCTTTATAAGACCTAACAACTTTCACTTTTTGTTTTAGGTATATTTTAACCACCCTCATTAACACCTCTAAGGCATTTGTTGATTATGATTCCTCATATAGCAATTAGACATATCCATAATGTAAAATCACCAATAAAGTGATATAATACTTTTTCCCACTAAAAGATGAAACATCAAAAGGCCCGTATATATCAAAATATATAAAAGTTAAAGGTGTTGTATGCTTTTTATGTTTGTTTTCCTAATTATGTGTCTTATATGTTTTCTCATAATACCATGCACATATTTACTAAAATAAGTGAAATCTAAATTAGAAGGATTTCATTCTTTACAATCTTTGTATTCTTTCTTTAGATATGTTACTTAGATGTTTATGTCATAAATGAGTTAAACTTTCTTCTACTAAACTATGTTTAATACCAACATTTAATGCAAGGCCAACAAAGTCTCAACAAAAAGATCATCAAACTTTAA
>JAOTBA010000204.1:26480660-26491002 GCA_025629845.1 Erythroxylum squamatum | reverse complement strand
TGAGGAGAGCGTGGATCGGGCTTGGGCTTGATATAGCCATTAAATATGAGACCGACCTTTGAAGAATGGACCGATCGACCCACGGGTCGTTTTGACTGGATCCGGGCCCAACACGACCGACCCGACCAATATCTATTTATGTTCCCTAACTTATTAAAAGTTCTGCATAATTAAAAAATAGTGCGAAAAATCTTATTTAGAATACTTCTAAGTTCTAACAACTATTTTATAAATCAATCGAAAATTATAACAACATATTCGAAAATGAATTGGTGTATGCGTTTAAGAGCATTCCTTTATTATATTTAATTTCATTTATTATCTAAAGATAGAAGCGGTTAAATCGACCGGAGGACCACCACATCTCTATTCACCCATAAATCAATCAAAGAGCTCAATGTTAGCACAATGAAACCGACCCCTCTGTATTACTCCTCACCAACTTTGCTTGCGATCCTCGAAACTAGAGAACAGAACCAAGTTTTGCTCTACTGAAGAGGACAATATTTGTAATAAGCAACAAAAGCATTACTGCCAACAACCACCACTTGCTGAGTTCTTGCAGGCTTTAAATTCCAGCCCACTGTACATGACATCAATGTGTTTTCCTCTCTTTTTCCTCGTCAATCGTGTCCTGTATTCATTGCCATAGCTCTCTCTTTCACTATCTGATTTGTTATTAAATGTTGCACCCTTGAAGCAACGGGAGGAAGAAGCTGAGATTGTTGGTTCTAGGAGCTCCTGCTATCCTGAAAATGTCCGTTTGTCCCCATGTGACGATTTCTGCTAAAGAAGGAAAGAAGAAGAAGAAGAACGGTGAGCATTTTCATTCTCTTTGTTGGCTTTAGCGTTTCTTCTTTGATCTGTTTCTCATTGTTAGTTAATCCCCGGGGATGTAAGTTTCTGGGTGAAACTGTAAATCTTGTCTTTTCCTAATTAATGTTTTCTGTTTCTTTTTCTGTAAAAAGAGGTCCTTTATGATCGTTTGTTCTCCTTTCCTGAGTATATCTCTGGTGTTGCATTGAACGTTTTGAGGAAGAAAACTGAGGAAAGTATAGTTTTGAATCTGACGTTAAACTTGAGTTTTGATTTTTCATGAATTTGAAGTCTCTGAAATGTTTTAGATTTGTTTGTGCAACTTTTGCTTGGACCTTAAGGGTCATACAAAGAGTCAACTTAAATATCCACATGGCTTCCGGTATATAATAGTATGGGCCGTGGAATCCTCTGTATAATAAGCTCATGTATCTTGAGCGCACTTTTAGGATCTCTATCTGTGACAGTATACCACTTTTCTTCTTCTTTTTTATTGTCTACAGTGTATGGTTTTTTTTAAAATTTATTTTAACGTTTTCACAGCTTTCTAGGATTGACTCCTACATTGTCGCACATGCAATGTTTATGATGTGTTAACTTGTTTTCTTGTCTCAGTCTCTTCTACTAGGATTTCGGCTTTCCATCAATTTTCTGCATTTCAATGTTATCAGTAAAGGTGCTTTAAGGACTTTCAATTAGCTGTTTAAAAAGAGTTGTGTATTTTAAAATCTGATCTATATTTGATTAAGGACTTCTGAACTTCTGTTTGGTACTTTTTTATTAACTTGGCTGACGAGTTCCTTGAGGAAAAAAAAAGTCAGTAGTCCAGTGCAAGTGAGTTCCTATATTGAATTTCTTTTTGTTTACATTAAGATGTCATAAATGGTTCTAATTTTGGGCTGATTGAAAGAAATCAGATTGCCCATAAAAGCATGAATCCTTCTTTATATCACCATGAATCCGCTGGTGTTTCCTTGAACTAATCTAAGAATACATTTTGCTCTCTACTTACTCCAGCACTTCATTCAGTGATTTTTTTAATTCCGTGTTTTTCTTCACACCCATTGATTGGTTTCTTAAATAAAAGTGAACCTAAATGTATTTTTCTTGCATACATGTCCATACTGAATTTTCATGGAAGTAATGATTATTATATTATTCGTTGCAGGTATCTGTAGTTAACTTCCAACCTCTGATCTTCAAGTTTTTGCTAAAATAGGCCACCTCCTTCCTCTTTGACATCACCATGGTCATGAGCAACCTTAAGCTTGGTGTAGATGTAGTTGGCGCCCACAATCTTTTGCCAAAAGATGGGCAGGGTTCGTCTAGTGCCTTTGTGGAGCTCTACTTTGATGGACAGAAGTTCCGCACCACCATCAAAGAAAAGGATCTGAATCCTGTTTGGAATGAGAGTTTCTACTTCAACATCTCTGACGCTTCAAACCTCCATTATCTCACTCTTGATGCCTATGTCTACAATATTGTTAGAAATACCAACTCTAGGACCTTCCTTGGGAAAATTAGTCTCACAGGGAATTCATTTGTTCCTTACTCGGATGCTGTTGTGCTGCACTACCCTCTGGAAAAGCGTAGCATTTTCTCTCATGTTAGAGGAGAGCTTGGCCTGAAAGTTTATATCACTGATGACTTGTCCCTAAAATCGTCAAATACTGTGGATGAATCCTTGCCAACTGCAGGTCCAGGCTTAGCTCATGGGCAGCCTCAGAGAGTTCACCCTGTCACAAGTACAGAAACTCATGAGAGAGTTCGCCGACATACCTTTCATCATCTCCCTAACCCAAATCGTACTGAACAACAGCAAGAACACGAGTCACCTCCTCCTAATGTTACGCATCATGTACCTAAGTATATAGCAGATGAGATGATACATGAACCGCAGCCTCCAAAATTAGTTCGCATGTATTCTGGATCTCCATCACAGCCTGTTGACTTTGCGCTTAAAGAAACAAGCCCGTTTCTTGGTGGCGGTAAAGTTGTTGGGGGCCGTGTCATTCATCGGGACAAGACTGCAAGCACATATGATCTTGTAGAGAGGATGTATTTTCTTTATGTAAGGGTAGTTAAAGCTCGTGACCTTCCAGCCATGGATGTTACGGGAAGTATTGATCCATTTGTTGAGGTGAGAATTGGTAACTACAAAGGAATTACAAAGCATTTTGAAAAAAAGCAGAATCCTGATTGGAACCAGGTGTTTGCCTTTTCAAGGGAACGGATGCAAGCTTCTGTTTTAGAAGTTGTGGTTAAGGACAAGGATCTTGTTAAAGATGATTTTGTAGGCATTGTAAGATTTGACATTAATGAGGTTCCATTGAGAGTCCCACCTGATAGTCCTCTAGCTCCGGAGTGGTATAGACTTGAGGATAAAAAGGGAGAAAAAGTTAAGGGTGAACTGATGCTTGCAGTCTGGATTGGCACCCAAGCTGATGAGGCCTTTTCAGATGCATGGCATTCTGACGCGGCTATGCCTGTAGATAGCACACCTTCTGCCTCCACAATGATACGTTCAAAGGTTTATCATGCACCACGGTTGTGGTATGTGCGTGTTAATATTGTTGAGGCTCAAGATTTGGTTCCAAGAGAGAAAAATCGGTTCCCAGATGTGTATGTCAAGGCTCAAATAGGGCATCAGGTACTGAAAACAAAGACATGTCAGGCTCAAACTTTTAATGCCCTGTGGAATGAGGATCTTCTATTTGTTGCTTCTGAACCATTTGAAGATCATCTAGTTCTTTCAGTTGAGGATCGTGTTGGTCCAGGAAAGTATGAGATAATAGGGAGGGTTATTATTCCTTTGAGCTCGGTGGAGAAGCGTGCTGATGATCGGATCATTCATTCTCGTTGGTTTAACCTGGAGAAGCCGGTTGCTGTAGATGTAGATCAATTGAAGAAAGAAAAGTTCTCAAGCCGCATACATCTTCGAGTCTGTCTAGATGGAGGATACCATGTTCTTGACGAGTCCACAAATTATAGTAGTGATCTCCGTCCCACCGCAAAGCAGCTTTGGAGGCCAGCAATGGGGCTATTGGAACTTGGTATTTTAAATGCTATAGGACTGCATCCTATGAAAACTCGAGTTGGGAGGGGCACATCGGATACATATTGTGTAGCAAAATATGGCCACAAATGGGTCCGGACACGTACCATCATTGATAACCTCTGTCCGAAGTATAATGAACAGTACACCTGGGAGGTTTTCGACCCAGCTACAGTTCTTACTGTTGGTGTATTTGACAACTGCCAGCTTGGAGAGAAAGGTTCAAATGGTAAGGACTTGAAAATTGGGAAGGTTCGGATTCGCATCTCTACTCTTGAAACTGGACGTATTTATACGCACTCTTATCCCTTGCTTGTTCTTCATCCTACTGGTGTTAAAAAGATGGGAGAATTGCATTTGGCTATAAGATTTACATGTACATCTTTCGCAAACCTGCTTTGTCAGTATTCACGGCCACTCTTACCTAAAATGCACTATGTAAGGCCCTTTAGTGTAATGCAACTGGACATGCTTCGTCACCAGGCTGTGAACATAGTGGCAATGAGACTAGGTCGGGCAGAACCTCCACTTCGCAAAGAGGTGGTGGAGTATATGTCGGATGTAGATTCACATCTTTGGAGCATGCGCCGAAGTAAAGCAAATTTCTTCCGACTAATGACAGTGTTCTCAGGTTTATTCGCTGCAGGAAAATGGTTTGCAGATATTTGCATGTGGAAGAATCCTATCACTACGGTGCTTGTTCATGTGCTCTATCTTATGCTTGTTTGCTTCCCAGAACTTATACTGCCCACAGTTTTCCTATACATGTTTCTAATAGGAATATGGAATTATCGTTATCGGCCAAGGTATCCTCCCCATATGAATACAAAAGTTTCACAAGCAGAGGTAGTGTATCCTGATGAGCTTGATGAGGAATTTGATACCTTCCCAACAAGCAAGAGCCCGGAGCTGGTGAGGGCGAGGTATGACCGCTTACGAAGTGTTGCTGGTAGGATCCAGACTGTTGTTGGTGATATAGCAACACAAGGGGAGCGATTTCATGCACTGCTAAGTTGGCGAGATCCACGTGCTTCAGCAATATTCATTTTATTCTGCCTTGTGGCTGCGCTGGTTTTCTTTGTTACCCCATTTCAGGTTATTGCAGCCTTCGCTGGTTTCTTTGTTATGAGGCATCCAAGATTCCGGTACAGGATACCGTCGGTGCCCATCAACTTCTTCCGCAGGCTGCCTGCTAGAACGGACAGTATGTTGTAAGTTAACCTCACAATTTGGCTCGGGGTACTAAGGTTGATAAGTTGCTTAAGACAAGTAATTTAATTTTCTTTTAATTTTTCTTGTTTACTATAACTGGCCTTTATTGCCATATATATATGTGGAATAAAAGGGTGGGGTCATTTTCTTCTTGGAAAAGGACAGAAATCTGTATTGCACTGCTGGTATCCGCATAAATATTCTTTCATCAATTCTGTTCAACTTTTATCCCTGATTCCCTTGCTTTTTACATTCCTTTAACTGATGTAAACTGTTCATAAAGATTCAAGGCAACAGAAGAAAGTTTGTTATTTTCCAGTTCTTGTTGCTAATATTGCATTGTGGCATTTATTGCTTGAAAGATCAGGCAAATTTACTGTTGTTTTAATGTCTTAATTAGTGGCGTTTCTTTTAAAGAAACAATGATGAGACTATAATTTAAGGTGATATAGCCTTTATATGAAACCTAACCAAAAATGGACAAGGGAAGTACAGGGGTATTTACAGAACTATAATTAAGGATAGAATGATGTGTTGGATGATTATGATCTGGGAAGGCGTTAGGATGTGGATAAGAAATGTTGACGTGATATAAGAGTCCATCTTCTGATTTCGATCCTATAAGTTGATTTCAAGTAAGATTTTGCACTAGAAATATTTAGGTTTTATGCTATAACTTTTAACCATCAAAACCATTACCTTTCAGTTACATGGTTGTTGCCAAGTTGTACATTCTTAAAAGATAGAAATAGAGTTAGATTGAGAAGCTATCTTCTCGTTTAGGTTATGTTCGGTTGAACGTAAAGTTTTTAATTGAATGGAAGCGTAAATGGTTGTAATATTAGAAAATTGTTGTTTAGAAGGGATAGAAGAGTTCACAATGTAATATAGTGAAATGTTATTTGGTTGAAGGGTTTATAATATAGTATATTGTAAAATTGTTTATCATTTTACATTTCATCTTAAACTCTTTTATATTTTTACTGTTTAGGATAAACTGAGATGTATATGAAACTCTTCTCTTCCATCTCATTCTATTATAAACTCTCCTCTTAAATGATAGAATAATATTCCATTCCATTCTATTCCATTAATAAATTATCAACCAACCCTTAAATCAATGATTCAAAAGTGGCCTAACTCTTGCAGAAGACAGCTTGTTTTGTTATTTGGTGAGAACGAAAAAATTTTAGTCAGAGGTTCGATCTTTTCTTACGCTTTAGTTTCAAAGTCATGCTCCGAAAGTGACAAATAAGAACGGAAATGACCAATACCTTGTGCATATTAATCTCGTTGATGATATGGATATGTAAATTTTACATACAAAAATCAACCTAAAACTCTCTTAAATCTTTTATATGTAAACATACAAGATAATATCTAAAGAATCAATAATTTGAATCCTCCCATGTTCTCTTGAAATTTGGTAAGTCATTATTTAGAATGAGCGGATGATTTGTGAATAAACTATTTTTATGCAACCTTTTATCTCGTCAGTGATTCTATTCTTCAATAAATCATTCTCACGATTCATGAACAAACAAACTTTAAACCAAATTAGATGCGACTATTTTACGCGGTGCAGCCAGAGTCAAATTAAAAGATTGGTGACTTTGGTAACTGTTAGAAAACCAAAAGGAAGGTTGCAAAAGAAACACCAGTGTGTCCCAGAATATATGGACACATATGTGCCCAAGAGCAAGTCAAGACCATCGAAAAAGGCAGAAACAAAATAACTTAGCTTCTCTATTGCATTCTTGCCTGTCGCTCTACTGCCATTCTTCTTTCCATCATCACTTGTCCACCACCATCCTTTTTGGCATTGCATCTCCTCATGGAAACTCAGCCATGTATATTGCTTCTCTACAGATTCTAGACCTAATTTTGAATTCCAAATTCCTGTTCTTAGCATTTGTCAACGTCATGGAAATTGACATTATTTCTGGCAAAAATGTAATGTCAAAAATGTTGGAAGTGATAAAGAAAACATTGTTGTTGGTCCTGATAGATCCAGCAACATAAATAGCTTGTCAACGTTGGTAGTCGTAGCGTTAACGCCAGGGGCGATGAGAAAAGTTGCCAGGGAGGTGCTAGTTTATGATATTTAATTATATCTTATTAATCATATTTAATCTTTTATTTCAAAAATAAAATAATTGAAGGTATCAATGATTAAATGAAATTATAATGTAATCATGATAATAACATTCAAATTACATTTGAGTATTATTCTTAAAATTTTTTGTCATTATAAGTTTATTAAGATAGGATATTGATGTCGTAAAATTAATACCAATTATAATTTTATTGTGAAAAATAGTTGATATCATAAGCTAAGTGATGTTAGTAAGGAGTAGATCATTAATAATATGAAGATGTTAACAACGAATAGATTGTTAATAATGTACAGATATTAACAAAAGAATAAACAAAATAAGCATATAAGATGACAATGGAGTAAAAGTACTTACTATATTAATTGTAAAAACTTAGAGTTTAGCTTTGTCCGACCTATTAATTGAACAAATAAATATTATCATGTCCTAATAATTTACTAGAAACATCATTTCTATTTTTGTTTAGATTTGAATGTAATTAGGTTTATCATAAAGAATAAGAGTTATTATTTTTATAAGGACAATGATTTATTATGATTTGAATTATTTCTAAATGGTTAGCTCAATCCTTAATCTAAATGGTAAGAAAAGCAAATTAAGTAACCAAAATCAATATTATTTATGACACTATTGTTAAGTCATATAATCTAAATTAGAATAATGAAATTACATAAAAAATATTTGGATTTTTTAATTATTAATTGTATAAAACTTGTTAATTTTATTTGGTGGAAATTATAAACAAACTATATTTTAGTGAAATAGAGAACATGTCATTAAAACGCTAAAAATTATATCCAACCACCCAAAATCTTAATATCAAATCCCTCCTATTTTTTCACTAATTTCAATAGATGCATGTAATGTTCTTCTTCTTCTTTTTTTTGATATCCTTCCAATTTTGTTATTTGTAAGGGTAAGTTAGGGGTGCTTTTTAGCATGTACTTTTATTCATTCTTTCTTAATTTTTACCGTTTTTATTTAACTGGAAAGTTGAAAATGGTTTATAATCAAAGTTTTGGTTTTATTTTTTTTATCATATTTAAAATATATTACTAGGATGTGGTGTGAACAATCTCATACATAAAGTCTACTAGCTCAAAGTATCTTTAGCATAAAAAGTACCATTGCTATGTAGTATTTACGTGGCTTAAATGCAGCCTTTTAGGACATTATAGAGCAACCGAAGTCTTGTTAAAAGATTAAGGCAAGATCCAATCCTTTGCACGGTAGAACAAGAATGGAATTTTTCATTTAATTTATCAAAAGTAGAGATTACTTAATTTTTTAAATATGATCAATGCATAAAACATAATAAGCATAAATGTATATTGTATCTTATTATGTAACATGATCATTTTCTTGACGTTTCTCTTAAACTATTTTAAAATTAGCTCATTGCAACCATTATAATTGCACACATATCCAACTTCTAACAATATTCATAAGAATGAGTTGAGAGATCTATAAAAGTAGTGTATAAAGGACAGGCAAGAAGTGTTAGCTCATTTATAAAAGAAATATGTATTATTAGTTATAATTGTCTAATATAGGACATATATATCATAATGGAGAATTTTTCTCTAGCAAATGATGTATATTATTTTTATCTAATCTAAATATGTGAATAACTCCTATGTTTTGGGGGATCCACTTCATTAAATCTTTATAGTATCTAGCAGTAAAAGTTTCAATTTTTTTGGGTTTTTGGTTGTTTGTTTCTTCTACTTTTTTATTTCTTTTCTTTACCATGGCAACAATCAAATCCTATATGATAGCAACATTGTGACCATATCATGGTAGTGATAAAGTTCTTATTGGAGATTGTATTCATCTTATAATTATGCACATTGGGCATAAAATTTTCAAAACTAAAATTATCTTTTTTTTAAGGTCATGTTTTAGTTTTTCCTCAATTGTGTAAACATTTAATTTCTATTCAAAGGTTTGTTTTTGATAATTTCTTTGTCTAGATTTTGAGTCATTTGGCTTTTTTATAAAGGATTCTCAAACATAGAAATCATACATTTGTTGCAATAATGTTAGACCATTGTATCCCTTCTAAACTAATGATGTTTTCTTTTCCAAGCCCAACACATTGTTTTATTCGCATATTCCTTCAAATTTGTGGCATCAATGGCTAGCACATCTTGGTTTTCAAGTTTTGTTTTGTTTTCTTACAAAAAATAATATTTCTATTAGTATAGGAAAATTAGATGTTTTTTGTCATGCTTGTTAATTGGGAAATTATGCGAAACTTTCTTTTTAAGATTCTTTCCATAAAATTAGTTTTCCATTAGAAATTATTCATTTTGATGTTTGAACATGTTTCTTCATTATCAGGTTTTAAATATTATGTTTTATTGCTTAATGATTTTAGTAAATATCATTGGATTTATCCTTTAAAATGTAAATTTGATGTCTTTACAAATTTCTTAAATCTAAAACTAAGATTGGGCATCAACTTCCTTTTAAAATTAAAAAGTTTCAATGTGACAGTGGCAATGAATTTTGAAATAATAAATTTAAGAAATATTTCGAGAAATTGAGAGTTTAGCATGATTTTCTTATCTACAAATACCATAACAAAAAGGCCAAATTGATCATATGCATCTAACTTTTCTTAATGTTGTATAAACTTGCCTCCTCAATTTTAGGTTGAGGCATTATTTACTGCTATTTATAGGGTGAATAAAATTCCTCAATCTTTTATCAATTTTTTTGAGCCTTATGAAGTTCTTTTTCAATCCACACTCGATTTATCCATGTTTAGATTTTTTGGTTTCTTATGTTATCATATTACCAGTTATATTCCTAACAAACTTAAGCCTAGTTCACATTGTTACATTTTCTTAGGTTATGTAGACCAACATAAGGGATATAGGTGCCTTGAATTGTCCACTTCAAACATTTTCATCTTTTGACATGTGACATTTTTAGACAATTTTATATATTGGTGTCTAACTATAATTCCTAGTTTAGCTTCACCATTTCTTTTTTCTCTACCTTTTAAAATCCGACACATCATTTACCCATTCTTAACCCAAAGTCCTCAACTCTTTCTACTAATCCAAAGTTCACACAGAATCCTTCTCCAACCTTACCACTTCTAGTTACACCATAAATGCCACTTCATTCCTAC
>JAOTBA010000204.1:26401141-26417495 GCA_025629845.1 Erythroxylum squamatum | reverse complement strand
GACAATACCTGGAGTGCCGGTGGTAGAGGCCGGGCTCTACACAGTAACGGACCGGCCAGAGTTCGGTCGTTACATAAAAGGGTCTGTAACTGCTCCTATAGCTTGACATTAAGTTGTCCCCTAATTATTGACACTACGGAGTCCCCTGATTATTGACACTCTGGTCTCCCCTAATTATCGACACGATGGTGTCCCCTGATTTTGAGACATAAGTCTCTTCTGTTTTGTGATACCAATCATGGTATTTTCTGTTCTAATCTCGTTACCCACTTCTATAAAAGGGACTAGCAGGCTAATCTATTTGTGTTCTGATGTATGATTATTCTGTTATGACACAAATAAGTCTAATATATTACAAGTTATGTTCTAATCTGACACAATGGCATCCTGTTATCAGATTTTGAGTTATGTTCTGAAACAAGATAAGTTATGATTTGATACGAGACATATCCTGATTTGATACAAGTTATATTCTGATTTGAAAGTATTATATCTTATTATGATACTTGTACATTCTGTTATGATATTTAAATGTTTTGTTCTATATTGATGAATCATATTTTGTTTTGAGACACATAATGTTTGGATTACTCTTTAATATGAACAATTAAAGATTGCTTGTGATATGATATGATTATGTACATGTGAATGCTAGACGACTGTTAGAGACAGCTGCCAGTTTATATCTTGTTTAGTTGTTCCCCACTAAGCAATATGGTTAGCATGGTGGTTTTTCCTCCATTTAAGTTCTGATAAGAAGATTTAAAGACTGGGACACAGGCAACCGTAGTGGCAAAGAAAAATATGTTTTGTTTGGGAAATGTTCAGTTCGTTTTTATGTTGTACTCATTAGTATGAGACCCTTTTGTATTTTGTGTATATAGTTTGTAATAACTATAATACAGGTTGGATTTGAATTTTTAAAGCATGTATTATGATATTTATACAATGTGTATAAGGTTAACTGTTTTCAAGAACAAATGAAATACAGTATATGTTTGCATGAGTTTCTTGAAAAACTTGGAATGCTATGGATTGTTTAGTTCTGTTTTTTGTGGCACCTGTATCCTCTTAGGGGGTATGTGGGTGTTACTTTGTTTGGTATCAGAGCATGGTTTAGGCGATTCTGGATTAACCAGTGCTTAAATTGCTTGTACTTGAATATAAAAGTTATGTTTGTCCTATTACGGTTTATCCTACGTTTTGGTTTTAGATTTAAGTATGGAAAGATCTCATGAGGCCGTTGACGAGGTTGTTGACAGTAATTAGAATGAGGCTAAAGTCACACTTCCTCCTCCACCTCTAACTTAGGAGGAAGCTTTAGTTAAGCTATCGCAAGGCAAGACATGATGACTTTGTTACACCATATGACAACACCTAAGGCTCCAATTGATTAGTTGCGGATGTATGCAGCTGAAGAATTTACCGGAACATCTTTGGAAGAATATGAAAGAGTTGAATTCTGGTTAGGGTGTTAGATGAAATTAAATGCCCACTAAATCAGATGGTGCATTATGCTGTCGCTCTTCTTCAAGGAGCGGCCTATGAATGGTGGAAGTTTGTTGTGAGGAATCCTCAGCTACCCGAGCCTCTAACTTAGATTTCCTTTCCCAAGAGTTTAAAGTTAAGTATGTGTCAGAAGCCTATAGAAAGGAGAAGTGGAATCAATTTCTAAACCTGAAGTAGAGAAACCTGTCTGTTGATGAGTACAACAGAGAATTCAATCGGCTCAGTAAGTATGCCCCTGAATCTGTACTTACTGAGGAGTTCCGGTGTCATCAGTTTGAAGATGGTCTGAATGATTCTGTCAAAGAACTTCTTGTGGCATTTACCCTCTTGCAATAAATGAGTTACCATCAGCTAGTACAAGCTACTATGAAAATAGAAAGGCAAGCGAGGGTTGTGAAGAGGTTTTGCCAGAGGAGGTCAGTCCTTGAGTAAAAGAAGTCGTGAAGGTGCCTCCATTACACAAGAATTCACTTAGAGATCTGTAACTAGGGGAAGGCGACAAGACTTTCCCTCATCGGCTAATTCTGGTCGGGATTCTGGTGCTTCAGAGTGACCTCATTGCTCTAGACATCATTGGGGTACATGTATGAGGGCTATGGGTGCATGTTTTTGATGTTGTAGCACTGAGCATTTGATAGCCAATTATCCTCTGAGATAGCCTCAGACATCACAAGCTAGTAGAGAGGAAACGGTTTCTCAAGCATCTGCTGGAAATAGAGGACGCGGTAGAGGTTGTGGAGGATCTAGTCTTATCATACCTAATTCGAGTACTCTTTTAGAGACTATTGATCGACCTGCTGTGCCTTCTACTTCGGCTCGAGATTATGCTTTAAAAGCTTGCAAGGATCAAGACACACCTGAGGTCATTGCGGGTACTATTTCTCTCTTTAATTCTGAAGTGCATGCTTTGATTGATCATGGATCCACTCATTCTTATATCTGTGTTAGGTAAATTTATGATAAAGAGACACTTGTAGATCAGTTAGACTATGACATTCATGTAACCAGTCCTCTAGGTAATAGTGTGTTGTTTAATCATGTTTATAGAAACTGCCCTATTATAATCCAAGGAAGTGAATATGTAGCGGATCTAATTGAATTGCCTTTCTATGAATTTGATTTGATTTTGTGTATGGATTGGTTATCCAAGCATCAGGCAGTGGTTGACTGTAGTGCTAAGACAATTGTGCTTAAGAAACCTAATCAACCTGAAATGATATTGTATGGTATCTGCACTAGTTCTCTGGCTAGTATGGTATCAGCTATACAAGCTTAAAGGTGCCTTAGGAAGGGGTGTGAAGCTTATCTGGCTTTTGTAATTGATTCTAAGAAGGAAAGTGTTAAACTACAAGATATTCCAATGGTAAGCGAATTTCTAGATGTGTTTGTTGAAGAATTACCGAGATTCCCTCCTGAAAGGGAGGTGGAGTTATCTATTGAAATTATGCCTAGCACTGCTCCTATATCCAGAACACCATACAGGATGGCTCCTACTGAATTGAAGGAGTTGAAGGTTCAATTGTAGAAGCTACTGGATAAGGGGTTCATTCGATCTAGTGTCTCACCCTGGGGAGCTTCGGTTATATTTGTTAAGAAGAAAGATGGTACTCTTTGGATATGCATTGATCACAGGCAATTGAACAGAGCCACAGTGAAGAATAAGCATCTGTTGCCAATGATAGAAGATCTGTTTGATCAATTGAAAGGTGCAGGGGTATTTTCCAAGGTAGATCTGCGATCAGGGTATTATCAACTTTGGGTAAAGGATGTGGATGCTCCAAATACTGCATTCAGGACCCGTTATAGACATTATGAATTTCTAGTAATGTCATTCGAGTTAACTAATGCTCTAATGGCCTTTATTGATTTGATGAATAGAGTATTCAGGCTCTACTTAGACCAATTTGTTGTGGTTTTCATAGATGATATCCTAGTATATTCCAAGAATGAGTATGATCATGTTCAACATCTTTGGATTGTGCTACAAACCCTGCGGGAAAAACAATTGTATGCTAAGCTAAGCAAGTGTGATTTCTGGCTTTAGGAAGTATCTTTTTTGGGACATGTTGTCTTTTCTCAAGGGATTAAAGTTGATCCTAGTAAGATTGAAGCAATTGCTAAATAGAAGCCGCCTCAGAATGTGATAGAAGTGAGAATTTTTCTAAGCTTGGCGGGTTACTATCATCGGTTTGTGAAGGGGTTCTCAGTGATAGCATCCCCTTTGACTAAATTACTACGAAAAGGAGTGAAGTATGAATGGTTTACTAGATGTCAAACTAGTTTTGATCAATTAAAAAGAATGCTTCCTAAAGCCCCTGTATTTACTCAACCCACTTCTGGTAAGGAATATGCTATATTTAGTGATGCATCTAGAAACAATTTGGGTTGTGTTTTAATGCAGGATGGAAAGGTAGTTACATATGTCTCTATGCAACTAAAGCCACACAAACAGAACTACCCTACACATGACCTTGAACTTACAGTAGTAGTGTTTTCTTTGAAGATTTGGCGACACTACTTGTATAGTGAAAAGTGTAGGATTTTCACTGATCATAAAAGTTTAAGTACCTGCTTACCCAGAAAGAACTTGACCTAAGACAATGGCTTTGGTTGGAATTGTTTAAAGATTATGACTGCATTGTGGATTAACATCCTAGTAAGGCTAATATCGTGGCTGATGCCTTAAGTCGAAAGACTATTTCAGCATTGTCAGTACAACAAGGTGAATGAAGACTTGCATCTAATGGGGCTTTAATAGCTCAGTTAAAAGCTAGGCCTACCTTGAGACAAGAGATCTGTGATGCCCAGAAAGTTGATGATAAGTTGCAACAACTTATCTTGGCAACTTGGGAAGGTAAACAACCTGATTTTCCATGAAAGAAGATGGTGATTTGTATTATAAAGATCGATTGTGTGTACCAGATAGTGATGAACTGAAAAGAAAGTTATTGTTTGAGGCCTATAATACTGTCTTTACTATGCATCCTAGTGGAAATAAGATGTATCAAAATTTGAAGCAGCATTATTGGTGGTTAGGTATGAAATGCTATGTTGTGGATTATGTATCCAAATGTTTGACATATCAGCAAGTTAAAGTTGGGCATCAAGCTCCATCTGGTTTGTTACATCCTATTTTGATTCCTCAATGGAAATGGGATAACATTACCATGAATTTTGTCACTAGACTTCCTCTTACTCAAAGGAAGCATGATGTTGTGTGGGTGATTGTGTATAAGTTCACCAGGGCTGCTCATTTTCTACCTGTTCTTCCTGATTATTCATTGGATAGGCTTGTAGATATATATGTGAATGAGGTAGTGAGATTGTATGGAGTACCATTTTCTATTATTTCTGGCCGTGATCCTCGATTTACATCGATATTATGGAAAAGTCTGTAAAAGGCTTTGGGTACTCAAGTCATGTTTAGTACCACTTTCCATCTCTAGACAGATAGACAATCTAAATGTGTTTTTCAGATATTGGAAGATATAATTCGGGGTTGTATTTTAGAATTCTCAGAAAATTGGGATAATTATCTTGCTCTGATGGAGTTTGCTTATAACAACATTTATCAGACTAGTATTGCCATGGAGCCTTATGAAGCCCTATATGGTAGGAAATGTAGAACTCTGGTTTGTTGGATTGAATTATAAGAGAACAAGATATTCGAGCGTAATATTGTGAAAGATACTGAAGAGAAAGTTCAATTTATCCAACAAAGATTGAAAGCTGCCAGTGATAAGCAGAAGTAGTATGCTGATTTAAAAAGAAAAGATATTGGGTATCAAGTAGGTGATAAGGTATTCTTGAAAGTATCACCATGGAAACACATACTTCAGTTTGGGAAGAAAGGTAAGCTCAGCTCACGATACATTGGCCCTTATGAGATTCTTAAGAGAATCGGAACAGTAGCTTATTAGTTAGCTCTTCCTGAAGAATTGGCCAAATTGCATGATGTATTTCATGTTTCTATATTGAGAAAATTTTGGTTTGATGATTCACATAAGATTCCTGTGCAAGAAATTCAAGTGCAACTGGATTTATCTTATTAGGAAGGGCATGTATTTATCTTAGCCAGAGAATTCTGACAACTCAAAAATAAGCAAATACCTCTGGTTAAAGTACTCTAGCAACACCATGGACTCAAGGAAGCAACATATGAGCTAGAATCAACCATGAGAGCTCAGTGTCCTCAGCTATTTTCATCTGGTATAAATTTTGAGGATGAAATTCTTTTAAGGGGGGAGAGAATTGTAAGGCCCCAAATTACACCTTAGTTGGAATGATACATGTCCATGAAAATAAATGAGATAGGTGTTAAAATTATGATATGAATTGAATGTGAATTGTGTATGTCTTGAATTTCTAGTTTAATGGATCATACTTAATGACTTGGAATTAATTGTTACCATTAGATTATTAAGGTATTAAAATGTACATTTGGACTAGGAAAATGTCAACTGGCAAGATAAGTTGGTATATAAAAATTGAATGACATTTGGCATAGCTAAGGCATTGAAAGCATTATAATTGAATGACAAATGGCAGCATTGATTAAAGGATAAGTATCTTGATTGAATTGTGACAATTGGCAGCCTAAAATGGAGAACAAATGGGAGTCATGCATTGATGACATGTGTCAATGCATAATTGAGATACCTAGCAGCTTAGGTATTAAGCTCTTGCAAGGAAGTTTCTACAGCGTTCATTTTTGCTTCTGTCCACCAAAATCATCCCCTCTTCTTGCTCTGAATTTTACTTCAATTTTCATGTATTATCACACTAAACTTCTTGCTATATACTACATCAAGAAGCTACCTTAAGGTATCTTTTATGTTGCTGCCTTTTGGGTGTTAAGATAATCCTACACTTACCTAGATTTTGGAAGTGTATTGGTTGCATGAAGGGCTAGTTTAGTTGGTTCTTTGAAGAAGGAACTTAAAGTTAATTAGGTAAGGGAATTCTAACTTGATGGCATGTAGCATGAATTCTATGTTACTTGAATTGGAATGGAATATGTGTGGAATTGATGATATCATATGGTCTAGAACATGATGCTTGTTTGATGGATTTTTCTATGGATTTTGTTACATGAAAGACAATGGCTTGTGAGTTGCCAAATGAGTAATTTTAAGTTGAAATTGGATATGAAATTGTTGAGGAGTTTCCATATAATTGAGCTATACTTTAAGCATGATTTAGGATTGTCTGTTGATGTTTTGAAATTTGGAAGAAGATGTTTGGATCTGGAATGCGTAGGAAAATGGGTAGTCCACGATCGTGGCACTCATCCCAGGATCATGGGCAGATGCATTAGCTTCTGTCAAGATCGTAGGAATATACCCCACTATCGTAGGCAAGGCCTTAACATGGTAATCTTTTTTTTATGTAATTGTTGAACCATAGTAGGATAATATACCTTACATTGGTATAATTGAAGTTGATTAGGGTTTATAATGAACCTAGTTTGAGATTAGATTAATTGGTTAAAGGTTGAATAGGTTTTGGATTTTCAATTAAGGTAATAACTTATGGAAGGTGTTATTTTAATTACAAGTATCTAATTTGGAAATTATAAGTTATTAAAGAAATGAAGTACACTTATGAACACAAATGTGTTGTAAATGATATAAGTGATGTGTTAGTTATGAATGTTTGTGAATTGGGAACTTAGGTGAGTATATGTAAAATGTAACTACTTAATGTCTCATTGGTATATTAATGCAAATGCTTAAATTCACAAGGCATAATGAGCTTATTCAAGTGTGAACAAATATATTTAGTTTGAGCATAAGAAGATAAATTCATACTTATACATTATTTCATTGTCAAGTGATTCTGAAATGTAAAATGTTTCGTTTTAAAACTGCCAAGTCCTAGTTGTGGGTAAATAGACATGCCTAGAAGGGTCTACAGTTTATCCTATAACTTGAAACTAAGATGTCTGATTATTGAAACTACGGTCTCTCTTGATTATCGACACTAGGTGTCCCCTGATTTTGAGACATAAGTCTCTTCTATTTTGTGATACCAATCAATCTTTTGTTCTGGTTTCGTTACCCACTTCTGCAAAAGGACTAACAGGCTAATCTATTTGTGTTCTTATATATGATCTACTCTGATGCAAGCCAAATTCTGTTCTGACATAAATAAGTCTAATTTATTACAAGTTATGTTCTAATCTGACACAATGACATCCTGATTTGAGATTTTGAGTTCTGTTCTGAAACAAAATAAGTTATGATTTGATATAAGACATATCCTGATCTAATATAAGTTATATTCTGATATGAATTTATTATATCCTGTTCTGATACTTGTACATTCTGTTATGATATTCAAATGTTTTGCTCTGTATTGATGAATCATATTCTATTTTGAGACACATAATGTTTGGATTACTCTTTAATATAAACAATTAAAGATTGCTTGTGATATAATATGATTCTGTACATGTGAATGCTAGACGATTGTTAAAGACAGTTGCCAATTTATATCTTGTTTAGTTGTTCCCCCCTAAGCTATGTGGTTAGCAGGGTGGTTTTGTTTCCATATAGGTTCTGATAAGAAGGTTTAAAGTCTGGGAAAAATATAACTGCAGTGGCCAAGAAGAAGATGTTTTGTTTTGGAAATGTGTAGTTTGTTTTGGTTGTACTCATTATGATGAGTCCCTTTTTGTATATAGTTTGTAATAACTATAATACAGGTTGGATATGAATTTTTAAAGCATGTATTATGAAATTTATACAATGTGTATAAGGTTAACTGTTGTCAAAAACAAATAAAATGTAGTATATGTTTGTATGAGTTTCTTGAAAAACTTGGAATGCTATGGATTGTTTAGTTATATTTTGTGTGGCACCTGTATATACTCTTAGGGGTTATGCAAGTGTTACAAGTTCATCATGAAAAAATTCTACAATTGTGTAAATCAGAGCACAAGAGGAGCCATAAATGTAGCTGCTGGAGGTTCTTTGATAAGGAAAACAAACGATGCAACTCAATCTTTTGGAAGAGTTGGCAAGCAACAGTTGTATGTGGTCAAGCAAGAGGAGTAGATAGGGGCAAAAGGAGCAAAAAGGTATGACCCCAATTGACTCTGGTACAACTTTATAGGCACAAATCATAGCCCTCACCAAGTAGTTGAGCAACATACAAGGAGCATCTTCGTCTACAGCTAAAGCTAAGCAATCACAGTGTGAGTTATGTGGGTAGGACAACCATTGCACAACAAAATGTTTCTTGTTGGGAGCCAGTAGCACTGAACAAGTAAATTACTTTGGCCAACCACAGCGAGGTAACAATCTGTACTCTAATACTTATAATCTGGGGTAGAAAAACAACCTAAAATTTTCTCTAAGTAATAACAATGCAGGTGGCCAAGCAAAATCGCAAGGACCTCCTGGTTTTCAACAAGACCGAATTGGATCTTTGGAGAAAAAAATAGACAAGTTGATGGATGTTTTGGGGTCCAGACTAGCAAATCAAGAAGAGAACCAAACAGAGGATGTTTTCGAGCCAGAAGGAAAGTCAAAAGAGGATTGAGGAAAAGTTTGATCAGATCGTGAAGAACCATGCCTCATCCATCCACAACTTGGAGGTACAGGTAGGTCAACTTGCTAACACTTTATCCTCTAGAAGTGCAGGTAGCCTACCAAGCAATACTGAGGCCAACCTAAGGGAACAACTCAAGGCTATCACACTTCGAAGTGGCAAGCAGTGGAGGAACCAAGTGTGCAAAAGGATAGCCAAAAAAAAGGGAGAAGGCAAGGTGATTCAAGAAGAGAAAGAAGAAGAGAGGCCTTATATGCCACCACCACCCTACAAGCCTAAACTTCCGTATCCACAAAGGGTGAGACAATATTAGGTGGACATTTAGTTTTCTAAGTTTTTGGAGAAACTGAAGAAGTTTCAGATCAACTTGTCATTGGTGGAAGCTTTGGAGTTCATGCCTAAGTATGTAAATTTTCTTAAGGACATACTGACACACAAGCGCACTTGGGAGGACAATCACACAATCACTTTGAGAGAGAATTGTAGTTCGATTATTTCAAGCACGATGCCTTCAAAACTACAAGATCTAGGGAGTTTTACGATTCCATGTGTTGATGGTGACTTTGGATTTTCTGAATGCTTATGTGATTTAGGTGCAACCATTAACTAAACGGCTTTGTTTGTTTTCAGGAAATTGGGACTAGGGGAGGTCAAGCCAACATCTATGCTAATTCAACTTACAGATCAATCCATCAAGAGACTATATGGAGTTGTGAAAGATGTGTTAGTAAAAGTGGATAAATTTATTATTCCTATTGATTTTGTTTTATTGGATTTTACAGTTGATAATAATTGTCCATTGATTTTAGGTAGGCCCTTTATGAATACTGGTAGGGTATTAGTTGGTGTGCATGAGGGAAAACTTGTTTTCAGAATTGGTGATAAGCAGGTTGAATTTAACATGTATAAATCTTTGAAGAAACCAATGGATGGTAAAGTATATATGAAGATTGATTTTTTGGATAAATGTGTGAAGGAGGTTCAAGAGGATGTTAATGAAGTTACTGAAGTGTAAAAGGATGAGAGTGTGAGAGAAGAGGAATTATGTAAGGTAGTCAAGTTAGAGAAGTTGGAGAGAATAGATACACCTACACCACCTTCCATTGTTAAGCTCCCCACTTTAGAGCTTAAACCCTTACCTTCCCATTTGAGATACACCTTTTTAGGTAAGAAACATACCCTACCCATCATTATCTCGAATCAATTGGATTGTTAGCAAGAAGAGAAAGTGGTAGAGACCATTAAGAAGAGGATGAGAGCTATGGGGTGGCAAATTTATGATATCAGGGGAATTAGCCCCAATGTGGTGAGCCATAGGATTAACCTAGAAGAAGGAAGTAAAACTGTGAGGGAGTGACAGAGAAGGTTAAATCCAAACATGCAAGAGGGTGTGAAGAAGGAGGTAGTGAAGCTGTTGGATGCAGAGATTATTTATCCCATTTCAAATAGTGAGTGGGTGAGTCTGAAAGGAGCCATGACAGTGATGGAAAATGAAAAAGGTGAAAAGATTTCTACTAGGATCATCACAGGTTAAAGAGTATGTATTGATTACTGGAAGCTCAATTTGGCCACTAAGAAAGATCACTTCCCTTTACCTTTTGTGGACCAAATGATTGAGAGGGTAGCTGGCTATGTATTTTACTATTTTCTTGATGGATGCTCAGGGTACAATTAGGTGATTATATACCCACAGGATCAGGAGAAGACCACTTTCACTTGTCTTATGGGACTTTTGCTTATCAGAGGATGCATTTCGATTTATGCAACGCATCTACCACATTCTAAAGGTGCATGATGGCCATATTCGTTGACATGAATAAGAACTTCATAGAGGTATTTATGGATGACTTCTCTGTCTTTGAAGATTCTTTTGATCATTGTTTGTTTAATTTAGACAGAGTGCTTCAAAGATGTGAGGACTCTCATCTAGTCTTGAACTAAGAGAAGTGTCACTTCATGGTCCAAGAGAGAATTGTATTGGGCCATAATATCTCGTGCAAGGGGATTGAAGTGGATCAAATTAAGACTAAAGTAATTGAAAAGTTACCACCTCCCACCAACATCAAGGGCATTCAAGCCTTCCTTGGCCATGCAGGGTTCTACAGACGGTTGAAGAAGGCACTTACAATAGAACCCATTCTGACGTCACTAGATTGGTCTCTTCCCTTCGAGATTATGTTTGATGCAAGTGATCATGCCATTGGTTGTGTTTTTAGCCAACGGAAGGAAAAGAGGTTGCATGTCATCTACTACGCAAGCAAGACCTTGACGGGAGCACAACTGAATTACACAACTACTGAAAAGAGGTTACTTGCTGTGGTATTTGCATGTGGGCAATTTCATTCTTTTCTGCTTGGATCACATGTTATTGTTTTTACAGATCATGCAGCATTGTGATATCTTTTTACTAAGAAGGATGTCAAGGATGGGCTTATCTGGTAGGTGCTTCTTCTCCAAGAATTCGACATTGAGATTAAAGACAAGAAGGGAGAAGAAAATGTTGTAGCAAACCACCTCTCGAGTCTTGAAGAAGGGCATCATGAAGAAGAAGAGGAAATCGAGGAGAGCTTTCTGGATGAGGCTATAATAATGGTAGACAATCCTTTTTGTCCTTGGATTGGAGATATTGCAAGCTACCTCTCAGGTGGTATTCTTCCTTCTGATCTCTCTTATCAACAAAAAGAAGCGATTTATGTTTCAATGTTCTCATTATATTTGGAATAAACTTGTACTGTATAAGATATCTACTGATGATGTGATTTGCAGGTGTGTCCCTGAAGATGAAATGCCTAAAATCTTGATGCAATGTCATAGCTCACTTTATATAGGGCATTATGGAGTTAACAAGACTGCAGCTCAGATCTTGAAGTGTGGATTCTATTGTCCAACCTTGTTCAAAGATGCTCGAAATGTTGTGCCGAAGTGTGATAGGTGTCAAAGAGTGGGCAACATATTGAAGAAAGATGAGATGCTGCTTTCAAACATCATGGAGGTGGAGATATTCTACGTGGTCGTAACTACTCCAACTAATGACGACATGGTGGTTCAAAAGTTCATCAAGAATATCTTTACGAGATTTGGGATGCCCAGAGCGATTATAAGTGATGGAGGGAGCCATTTTTGCAACAAACCATTTGAGACTCTTTTGAAAAGATACAATGTTCGTCATAGAGTGGCGACTCCTTACCACCCCCAAACTAGTGACCAAGTGGAGGTGGTGAACAGAGAGTTGAAGAAGATTTTGGAGAAGGTAGTGAGCACCTTAAGAAAGGATTGGGCGTTGAAGCTAGATGACACCTTATGGGCTTACAATAAAGCTTTCAAGACACCTATAAGAAATACTCCATATATAATTGTGTATAGAAAGGCGTGCTATCTATCTTTGAAGTTGGAGTATCGGGCCTATTGGGCTGTTAAGAAGTTGAACATGGATTGGAAGCTAGCAGGTGAGAAGAGATTGTTACAACTTGATGAATTGGAAGAGTTAAGGTTTGATGCTTATGAAAATGCCAAGTTGTACAAGGAAAGGACAAAGAAATGGTATGATGCTCACATCAAGAAGAAGGAGTTCAAGAGTGGGGACTTGGTGCTTTTGTTCAATTCATGACTTCGATTATTTCTTGGAAGCTCAAGTCAAGATGGAGTGGACCCTTCAAGGTTCTTTAAATGTTTCCCCATGGAGCTTTAGAGTTGGAAAATGACATGGGTGAAGCATTCAAGATCAGTGGGCATAGAGGCAAGCCATATTATAGAGGGACATACTTACAAGAAAGGGAAGTCATCTATTTCCTTTCTTCCACTCCTTATTGAATACATGTGGAATGGTCAAGCTAATGACCTTAACTTAGCATATTTACCTTCCTTTTGCTTGTCTTTGTTTACTTATTTGTTTGATTTGTTTGGTTTTGATTATGTTTGGTTTAAATTTTATTTGGGTTTTTACTTGTATTCTCTTCTAATTTCTTGTTGGTTAGTTGATGTAGATGTGTTTGTAGGTTGCTTGAATGCTGGAAATGCATGCTAAGCTTGGAAGAGGGCTAACAAGTTGGAAAAGTTGGAGTGCCCATGATCGTGGAAATGTGTCTATTTTTCACGATTATGGGAAGGCTCTCCAGAAACTTTCTAGAGCCTTAACTCACGATCGTGGAAATCACAGGGATTCCCACGGTGGTGGGATCCTTTGATGAAAGATTAAAAAAAAACTCCTTTTTTTCTTCTTTCCTCATCTTCTAACTCTCTCTCACTCTTAAGCCAACTTCTACTAACCCTAACCTCAAAATTCCTTCATCTTTTCCCCAAATCTTGGTATTTTATCCACTTTTTTTTCATCATTATTCACTTCTTTAATACTTATTTCACATTACCCATTCAAGAATACAAGGATTTGGTAAGTTTGGATTTCTTTTTCTCTCTAAAAAGTGCTCACCTTTCTTTTGCCTATTTTTGTAGGTTTTTCTTCTTCAATGGCTCCAAAGAAGCTTGTCACCCAAAAACCAATCGACCAATTGCACCTTCAAGTCTTCGAATAAGGTAAAACCAATATGGCGGCCAATTTTCGCGCCCCATTCTTAATTTTTTCGGAAGAAGTAGAATTTTCCCCCCGAAGCCCCAAGAAGAAACAATCGAAGAGGAACCAATAGTAGCAGCAAATGTTGATAGGTTTCAACAAATTCTTAACCAAATGGACGCAAATCATCAACAAATGACGCTGCAAATCAATGAGCTTGGCAACCAAATGCGACAAGTACACAAGGAGCAGTGGTACATCAAGAAGAAATTCCTCAAGTTCATCCAGGCGAAGAACATTGAAGCCCCCTCTCCTATGCCCTCGCCACCGCAATCTCTATGAGCCTTCTTACCCTTCACATTTTATATTGTTTTATTTACTTTGTTAGTTGTGTTACTTGTTCGCTTGGTTGATGTTATGTTTGATGTTTTGATTTCCTTTTGTGGTTGCCTTGCCACATTGAGGACAATGTGTTGTCCAAGTATGGGGAGGTGACATTTATTTTGTCAATTTCATTGTTTTAGTTTGTTTTATTTACTATTTGCATTTTGTTAATTAGGATGCATATTTTAGGCATATTAGGTTGTTGCTTTATATTGTTTTGTGTTAAGCAATGGAACCACACTTGAATCATTTTGATGTGTTTTTCCATGAGATTTTATCATACTAGTTGGAATGAGATTGAATGCATGCTTAAACTTAGATTAGGCTACTTAAGTAGAGAGTGAATCATGTTGAGTGATGAAAAGTAGTTAGTTGCATAAGCTTACTCCAAATTTGACACTTGAGCAATGAGGTAGTGTAGAGATGCATAATGAATTTTCATTTGAGCCAATGTAAGGATTGAGCCTATATGACTCCATCTATAGTCATTTTTTTTCTTTGATTGTGTGATGCTTCCTTAGGTTACTTCCTTCAGAACTTGTTTTCAATCGGTTTGAGTCTACTGGATGAATGCTTCATAGAGATGATTAAGGCCCTTTTTTGTGATAACCCTTGGCTTAAATGACATGCCTTTTTATTATCCCTTGCTACCCCGTTGAGCCTTAACACTTTTTTTTTCTTAAAAACACCCCATATTTTAAAACCCGAAACCCTATTAGCTTACCCATTCACAAGCTTGGTAGAGTATTAAGTGATGCATTAGTTTGGGATTTTTGCTACAATTTTTTTTCGAGATGAGTTGAGTGATACTTCTACTTTTGGATCGCATTGTATTTAGTTGCTATTTTGTTTATTGTTTCTTCAATTATTGAAAAAAAAGAAAGAACATTTTGGTAGCATCAATAATTGCAGAGTAGTAGTTTATTTTCATTTGTATCTCAAAAATATGTTTTGTTATCCCTTTGTTCACTTATTACTTTATGAATGCTTGTGTTAAACTCCTTTACCCTTTTTGAGAGAAATGAGTAAAATCGTGAGGAAGATTCATTGTGCGTTTATACTTACCTTTGAGTGATGGTGCCATAAATTGAGTTTTCTTACGTACACTAACGAAAAGTAGTCACGATATGTGTAATAGCTTGACATTTGAGTTGGCCAAACTTTGAGGGATTGCATGCTTTGATCTTTGTGAAAATGAAGTAATAGAATTCATTGGTTATATTTGATTTGCTTGAGGACAAGAAAAGATTTAAGTGTGGGGAATTTGATAGTTATGCATTAGTGTGTGTTTTTCTAAGTATTTGGCATGTGTTTCTTGCATAATAGGTTAGTATTATTATGTTTTAGAACTTGTTTTATGTGTTTTTGTTTAGTTTGATCTTCATGGTAACTTTTTTTATGTGTTTTTGTTTAGTTTGATCTTCATGGTTGTTCTTTTGTGTTTGATGTTGGTTTAAGGTAAGAATTGATCATTTTGGTGTAGGAATGAAGGGTGGACACCTTTATGATTGAGCTAGGGACCAAAAGAAGAGAAGAGAAGTGGAGCTACGGAAGAACAAGAACCCACGACCGTGGGAAAGTGCATGTTTCCCACGATCGTGGGAAATCTACGGAGAAAGTTTTTGTCACATTAACCCATGATCGTGGGAAGCACAAAAATAATTCCCATAATCGTGGGATGCTTAGCTCGAGGAGTCATGCGGGTTTCAATTTTTTTTTAGGGTTTTATGATATACAATGTCACAAATCCCTAGGGATGAAGGAGGAAGCGGAAACTAGCTTTTAGGAGCTAAAAGGCATATTAAGAGCCTAGAGATAGGTGAAGAATCAAGGTTTTCATTCCTAATTGAGCAAAGAGCATCACGTCATCTAGATTTTTCAGATTCGAGCAAAGAAGAGGAGGAGCTCACCCTATCTAGTTCTTATTTCAATTTTTTTCTCTTTTATAATTCATTGATTGTTTTGTTGTTAGGGATGTTAATGACTTTATAATTGGCTAAAACATTTTTTTAAGGTTTGTTGTTTGAGCCATTTGTGAACCTTCAGTTATTGATTCAATAATACAAATGTTTGTGTTATTTATTAAGCTCAAACCTTGCAATAAATCAAGAGAGTGAGCTTGGTAATTTGTGTTAAATATACAACGAGAGTTGACATTTAATAGACCTATAAATAACAAGTTATCGATTTATTAGGAAGAGAATTCAATAGATTGATACACTTCCTATAGGATAGCTTCATATATAGTTGAATGTTTAGGAAAAGCTTTTCCCATCGAGAGATCCCAAAGTTTGTGGGACCCTTGAACTTGGGCCAGGCGGCCCGCACCGGGGTGGGTTTCCCCTCGGTATTGTCCTCTTTGGTCTAGGCGTGAGTCACCACTCGAACGCGAGACCTCAA
>JAOTBA010000204.1:26383118-26393145 GCA_025629845.1 Erythroxylum squamatum | reverse complement strand
ATTCAAAATTTTCTCACCAATTTCTTTCTCATTTAAATTCATTTTCATATTTCTAATTTTCACCAAAAGTTCGGGGTCCAACATTAGATATGGATGAGGACATTGAAATACCTCTTATATTAAGCCATTTGTCATTAGCTATAGCTAAGGTAGTAATTGATGTTGAGAGTAGGAGATAAAGAAATTACTTTTAAAATGTTTGAAGCTTTGAGACATTCTCTTAATCAAGATGGCACTTATTACTTTCTTGATTTGATTGATTTTGTAATAGTGGATGTTATTTAAGAAATTATGAGTGACAAGCCACCAAATCTATGTCTAGTCCAAGAATAGGAGTTTAATCTCTAACATCATGATGCAGTAAGCAGAACTAGGAATGTCAAGTTAATGATGTTAAGCAAACACTCCTTAGAAGACAACTACATCTTTTTAATTTAAAAATTTTATTTTAATTAGTTTTATTATAGTTTTATAGATATTAAACATGAGAATTATGGAGTGAATTGAATAATTTGATGCAAGTAACTACGTGCTTAACAATTCAATGAGCTTTGCAATTAAATGAATAATGGAGAATATTTATGTACATCTTCGATTTGTTTAAAGCTTCCTAGAGTTATTTCTTATTAAGTTGAGAGTAATGAAATTGATTTACTTGAGGACAAGCAAATGCTTAAGTATAAGGGAGATTGGTAAAGACTTAATTAACCATATTTTAGTCCTATGTTTAGTGCATTTGTTTTTTTTATTTGAGATTTTTATTGTTTTTGGTACTTAATTCATTTATATTATTTTTTGGGTCATAATTGTCTTCATGGGCCAAAAGGAGTACAAATAGGATAAAATCAAGGAAAAATTGAAAGATTGAAGTTGTCCTTGAGGTACACAACCATGATTGTGTAGCTTTCTGAGTTCGTGTTTCTTCGCAATTGTCGAAGAACTAAAGCAAAAATGAGGGTATACACACAGCTATATGGGTGACCATTCTCACTCCAAGACCCATAATTTTCTAGTTATAAAAGAGAAAACAAAGAGAAAAGATTGTAGGTGGTTCGTAAAAGGCTGGAGAGAGGCTCAAAGGAGGCTCAAGAAAACAAATATTGATAACCTAAGATGATAGAAAGAACAAAGAACAAGCAAAGAAACATATTTTGCAATGGATTTCCATAAATCTAAAGTGGACTTCATAAAAATTAAAAAGGATCTCATCATGGTTCTTTTAGTTTTTTTTTCTTTAGTCTTAATGTTACAATTATGAACTAAATTTTTATTGGTAATTGCAATAAATGACTAGGATGGTCCTTATAGTGATTTTATTTTAATTTAATTCATTCTTTAGTTTATTGAGATTCAATTATATGTTCTTAATTATTTTTAAATTAATATTACTAGCATGTTATTTCATGTATGATTTTATGCAGTTGAGACTGAGCAATCCTTTTGTATGAATAGATCTATTATAATTTAAAGGAGTTTAATGCAAACTTAGAGATAGTTCAATATAGATCCTCTATATTAGGGTCAAACCTAATAATAAAATTTACTAATCAATTAAACCAATCAAGGATTAGATGTTAATAGTGTAGGCCAAAGATGATAACATAACATAGGAACTTCTATGGTCCAATGAAATATAGATTAAATTAATTAGTGAAATCGTTATTGCATAAGAAATCTTAAGGGCAATTCGAAGTATAGGTATCACTGACTTCTTTCATTGTTTTTTTTTTTGTTTAATGTTCATTCTTGTTAGTTAATTATATTGATTCATGTTAGATTATTATTTTAATTTTTATTTGATTAATTATGATCACCATAATCATAGCAGAAAGATGGTAAGTACTAGTAATTCTAGTCTTTATAAGATCAACTCGTCAGTTATCGCGTAGTTGAATGATCATAACCAATTAAATTAATAAATAGTTGCTTTTCTTCTCTGGTTACAAAAGCATAAGCATTGTTAATTAAAGAAAAGATCTCATGTTTAATATCTGAGACTGAATGATATTGTTGAGCCAAGGAAGGTTCTAATTGATGTTTTGATGATGACAAAACATAATTACTACTAATGAATTTTTTTTTTTTTTTGAAAAGCAATTTGTTAACAAAATGAAGTTATAAACTCAAGCAGATAGTTTATGAAGTTGATAAAGAGAAGTTGAAGTTTGCAATCATTGAAATGAAGATCAAAACAAGTACAAAAGAAGATCAAGACTCATCAAGGTCATTTTACTTTTTGTATTATTAATTGTAATCTTATTTTTTAATTTGATAATCTAAAAGGCTCACTATGTATAAACATTTCATTTTACTTCATTACGTGAGCTTTTTCATTCATCAAAAGGCCTTGAAGTTTTTGGTTTTAATAGAAAAGCATCTTGATCTTTTAAACACTCTTCAGAGAACTTTTTAGGAAGTGCTAAATCATAATTGCATTAAACAAATTGAATTTGAGCATTTGAAGTAATTAAAATCATATTTTTAGGGATTGGTCGGCCTATATAGGTTAGTGGTAAACTAATTTAGGTTAAAGTTATTAAAGTTGATGTGCTAAGGTTTACTGTAACATTAGTTGATGTACTGGTCAACCAATATGCCATATTGGTCAACATATATGCCTACTTGTCAACCAGTACCTCAACAACTAATGAATCTGTATATTTAATGCATATTAGTCGACAAATACGCTAATATTGGTCGACCAATGGTTTCCAACTAGCCATTATGTAACTAGTTCTTAGACTCTTTGAATTTCAAGTGGTAAAGTAAGGTATTTTGAGTTGTAAAATTTGGTTAAAGAATTATATTATTGTATTTGGAGTGTTTCATAGTGGTTTTGAGGTTTTTCTTCAACTTGGAAGAAGATTGTAAAAGGATTCCTCTTTGCCAAGAAAGATTGTACAAAAAAATTTCTTCTCCTTAAAAGAAAAAATATAATTAAATTCTAAAAAGAGTCTTAAGAGTAGACGTAGGGAAAGGATTGTTTGTCAAATCACTATAAATCGGTTTATATTCTCTATTTCCTATCCTTTTTAAATTATTGTTCAATTATATGATTGATTTATATTAAGCAATTTTCTCATCCTTATTTATATATAGTGATTGTTGTTAATTGATTATATTAATCTAAAAAATAGTGAATTTTATAAATATCCAATTCACCCCCTCTCTCGTTTTAGGTGTCATTAGGGGTTAACAAATACCATATTGATCATTCAATCCTACGAGAAATTGATGAACCTTTATCTTTTTCCATTTTACTAAGATTTCTTTTCTAGTATCACAAGTACATGAAAGAATGGTGGAATAAGTTGCCAACTCATCCCAAAGACCTTTTAATTTGGTGTAATAGGTTGCTACCATAAGATCTTTTCACTGTGCTGGGCATATTGCTCATTTCAACTCATGAATGTGTGGAATGTTTCCTTAAGAGAAGAGTTCCTACAAAACTTTCCACATCTCACAAGTTGTATCCACACATGCAATACTATTATATAATTTTAGAGGCAAAACATTGAACATTCAAGAAATTCCCATTGGGTTACATTCTTCCCAAATCTAGGTTTCTTGGTTATTCTCATCTAGTTTGGGTAAAAAGTCATAAAAAATGCAACTTATTTTTAGCTTAAAAATGTTGATTATAGCACATCTTAATGTTAAATTGTCACCTTTGAAAAGACATGAAACAAGAATTGTGACTAGATTATTAAAAGAATTCATAAATAAAGGGAAAGATGAATCATATACTATTGTAATTTTGTTATTTTTATTTATTTATTAAGCCCAATTATAATTAGTGTTAAGTTAGTGGCTAGGGTTGCTATTTCCTTTTTGATAGATTAGTATATAAAATCTCATTGTAACTATTTGTAAATCAATCAAAAATTCGACAATAAAATTTTTCTCCCAAAATTTTATCATGGTATTAGAGCAGGTTTTCTATTGAAGCCTCCTGTGCGATCGTGCCGCTGCGAAGCCACATTCCTGTGGTGACTGAGTCTATCTCAGACAGAATTAGGGAGACGAATAGTGTTGTTTCTTTGCACTAAATTTCGAGGAAGCTAGGTCTGTTTTGGGCAGACTGAAAGGGACAAGCAGTGTTGTTTTTGTTGTAGATCGATTGTTCTCATAAATCGAAATCTTGTTTAGAGATAAGGAGGAGAAGACGATCGAGCAATCTTCACCATTCTTCCTTTCTCAATCAAATCACGCCCGGAGTGGTTTTGATCCCCATCATATTGAATGGAGTCAATTATGATGTGTGGGTGAGAGCCACGATGACAGCCCTACAGGCGAAAAACAAGTTCTCTTTTGTTAGCGAAATCGAGATGAAACCAAAAGAAGGGACTTTAGTGGTTGCATGTTGGGAGAACGTGAATGCTATACTCAAGTCGTGGATCATGAACACGCTTGAAGGGAAGATTCGGAAGAGTATTTCTTATACAGTGACAGTGCAAGAGCTTTGGGACGATTTGAAGGAGCGATATTCCATTAGGAATGAACCATGCATCCATCAATTGAAAGGTGAGATCGCGATGCTTCGGCAACGCGGGAAGAGTGTAGACAAATACTTTACGATCTTTAAGTTTAAGTGGGATGAGCTTGGGAGTTATTCAGAGACCCAAATTTGCACGTATGGTTCAGTGCGTGAGCAAGAGAGGGAGAAGAAGACCGAGAAACTTCACAAATTTTTATTTGGTCTCGAAATTGTTGTTTTTGATTATGCGAGGAATCAAATTCTAAACATGGAGCCTTTTCCTACATTAAACAAGGCTTACTCGATGGTGATCGAGCACGAAAGGCAAAAGGAGATAGCTCGTCGTCACGATGAAGGGGTAGTGGTCGTAGCCTTTGCTACACAAATTGGTGGGATACAACGTCGCGAGTTAGTAATCAAGGAGGAGGACAACAAAATCAACGAAGAGGAGATAAAAAATCTACCCATTGTAATCAAAAGGAACACCAAGCCTTGAACTGTTTCGATCTCATTGGTTACTCAGATTGGTGGGATGGTACAAAAGAAAGGAACTGAGGAGGAGGAAGTCGAGATTCATCCAAAAACAGCGGCAACTAAGGAGTCTAATAAGGCCTGGAACAGTCCTCAGCCCAACAGCAACAAAACTGAGGGCTCTCGGTTTCTAGTTCAGGAGGAAAGAGGGCCTTGGCATTTCATTCCTTCGGGAGCAGCTCCGAGGGAATTCCAATAATGCAAGGACTATCTGAGAAGTAGTTTCAGACGCTATTAACTTTGCTAAATCCTGAGAGCAGCAACAAACTTTTCAGTAAGTTGTGCAGTGAATTTGTTTGGATACTAGACAGTGGTGCATCCAACCACATGATCGGGAGCTTCAAACTTTTAGAAGATGTAAAGAAATAGACCTCATTGCCCGTTTTGTTGACAAATGGTAAAAAATGATCGCAACCACGAAGGTTCAGGTCGTTTTAAGTAAAGAAGTTACATTATCTAATGTCTTTTATGTGCCTTCTTTGACTTGTAATTTAATTTCCACACGTCAGTTGATTTCTAAGATTAATTGTCAAATTGTTTTCACTAATCAATTACATGTGATACAAGACCGCATCTCGAGGATGTTGATTAGAGTTGGTGAGCTTTTTGGGGGGTCTTCTACTTTAGATCAACGGGGTAACATGTGGCATTGAAGACGGAAGCAGTAGATTCCTCAATACTTTGGCATCGGCGTCTTGTTCACCAAACAAGTCAACATCTACCTTTCATTTCAAAAATTGGTTCTTTACGATTTCAAGACAATTTTATTTGTGATTCTTGCTTTCAAGCAAAACAGATTTGCTCTTCGTTTCCTTTTAGTAACAATCATGCTGCAAATATTTTTGATCTTATACATTATGACTTATGGGGTGCTTATAGAAAATCTGTTAGTTGTGGTGCTAGCTATTTATTGACTATTGTTGATGATTATTGTCGGTGTACTTGGGTGCATTTTCTTATTGAGAAAAGTGAAGCTAGCAAGTATTTAGTAGATTTTCGTGAGATGGTTGAAACACAATTTAATAAATGTGTGAAGCGAATTAGGAGGGATAATGTAGGGGAATTTTGTTCATCTCCTATGAAAACTTTTTACACTAAAAAGGGCATAATTCATGAAACCACATGTAACAATACTCCACAACAGAATGGGCAGGTTGAGCGTCAACACCAAAATATTTTGGAAGTTGCTAGGGTGTTGCATTTTCAAGCAAATTTGCCTATTAAGTTTTGGGGAGAACATGTTTTGACCGCAGTCTACTTGATAAACCAAACTCCAACAGTTAGGCTAGAAGGAAAATCACCATTTGAATTGCTATTATGATACAACCAGCCTTCGCAATAGAGTTCCACGTCTTACACATCAACCGGACAAGCTACACATGCCAAGTGGTCCAATTATAGGGGAATTTTGTTCATCTCCGAATGTTGGGCTTCGGAAGTGGGGTCCAACACATATTGTTGGGGAGACCTTGTCAATATGATAGGCGTGTAAACCATGATGGCTACAAGAATAGGTACTCATTCAAGATGGGAGAACAAACCTTCATTTTAGCGCCTCTAAAACCAAAGGAGTTCATGAGGATTAAATGAGGCTTGCAAAAGCCATGGAAGAACAAAAACAAAGGGAGGCCGAGAGTTTGAAAAAAAGAAAAGGAAAAGAAGCCATTCAAAAAAATAAAAATAAAGTCTCAATTGAGAGAGATTGCACTAGTGAAAAAAAAAGAGGGAAGTGCAATAGAAAAAGGAGAGTTGAGTGAAAAGAAGAGTGAAAGAAAAAAGAGTACCTTCTTTGCAAAATCAAGGGATTTGAGACAAGTGTTGTACACACCTAAGCCTTTAATTTTGCTTAACTATAGAGAAATTCTTTATAATGAGGCTGACCTTGACTCTTCCGTACTTAGTATTATTAAATCTGTTTTGCAAGAATACCCAGATGTCTTTCCAGATGAGATGCCCAAGGGACTTCTACCTTTGAGAGATATTGAATACCAGATAGATTTTATGCCAGGAGCTCAAATTTCAAATTGCCCAACTTATAAAGTAATCTTGAGGAGACAAAGAAGCTTCAAAAGCAAGTGGAGGAACTTTTAGAGAGGGGGCACATGAGAGAAAGCTTAAGCTCATACGTAGTTCCAGTATTATTAGTGCCAAAGAAAGATGGGACTTGGCGCATGTATGTGGATTGCAGGGTAGTGAATAAGATAACACTAAAGTATCGCCACCCAATTTCTAGATTAGATGATATGCTTGATGAATTACATGGTGCTTGTTTCTTTACAAAGATTGATCTTATGAGTGTCTATCATCAAATTAGGATGAAAGTAGGAGATGAATGGAAAACAACTTTTAAAACTAAATATGGTTTATATGAATGGTTAGTCATGCCTTTTAGTTTGACAAATGCACCTCGCATTTTTATGAGATTGATGAACCATGTTTTGCGTGAATTAATTAGCAAATTTGTAGTTATATATTTTGATGATATTCTAATTTATAACAAAAGCCTTGATGAGCATGTTTTATATCTTAAATCTATACTAGATGCATTTAGGTGTGAAAAGCTTTATGCTAAATTTAAAAGGTGTTCATTTTATATAGATAAAGTTGTATTTCTTAGCTTTGTTATTTCCGCCCATGGTGTTCATATTGCTAAGGAGAACGTTAAGGCTATCAAAAACTGGTCTATTCCGAAGTCTGTTGGTGATAGATGATACGATTAACAAATTCAGTCTACCAAGTCAAAAGCTGGAAAAGAATATAATATAAAATAAAATGAAGAAAAAACTAAAAGGAAGCCGTAAGGGCATAGTTTGGTTTTGATTTTGATTTTGATTTTTTTTTAAATTCTGGCGATGGCATCCATTTATATTGCAAATTGTCGATTGCGATATTTGGGAAAAATGGGTCCTCTAGTAATAATACTAACATGGCCTTTTCTCGGTAGTGACGTCACAAATTGGCTAAAGCTATTGAATCCTTTTCAGAAACTGCTAACTAGGCTCTACTTTCTTATGCTTTGCTGTCTCCTTTGTCTGTTATCGACGCTCGTGCTAATTATATATGATACGAACACTCGTTTATCGTCACATTTAAAGCTTACTATTATTATTTATTTTAATGAACAGTCAATAATATAAAAAATATTAATAAATTTTAAATAATGAATTGGATTTAATTTTGTTATTGAGCAAGAAACAAAGATATTATAATTAAAAATAATATAATTATTTAACTCAAGATAATTAAAGCAAAGAAAAAGAGCGTTTGGAGCGTGGAGAACACCGAACTTTGGTCGACATCTTTATCAATCAACCAAAAGTTACGTGAAGAAGTAATTGAGTAAAAATAATTAAAAAAATAAAGTGAATATTAATGTTTGCCTGAAATAGTTAAATTTAGTTACTAGTCATGAATCGTGACTAGTAATTAATCACAATGTTGATTCTACTCACTCACTTGCCAATGCGATGATTCTATCCTTCAATTCAACCTATTTATTATTTTTTTTTGGTCTTAATTAATGGATTTCTTGTTTATTTTATCTCTTGTGCTTATGGAATGGAGTCTACAGTTCTCATCATTCAAACCATAATATGGTAGAAGAAACAGCTGCTGCAGAAGGATGATTATTTTATCTCAACGTTTGGTACATCTCTTTCTCATCTTCAAATTTTAAAGCTCAGTCTTTGGATTCCATGGTGGGATTTTCGCTCTCTGCCTTCCTTGTTTCTCGAATAGCTCAAGCTCTAACCTTTCTGTTTTTTGCTCTCTGATGCTCTTAACTTGATGAGTTGATATACGATAGTAGTCACGTATTTTTATTCGTTTAGCATATTCGGTCCCCCCTCTGTTTCTCCAACCCAATTACTTCTTATCTTGTTTTCCTTATATTTTTTCATAAAATCCATTGTCTTTTGTTTTCAACTTTTAGATTTATTGTGCTGTCCCTTCTTTTTGTGCAATATGATTCTCCTTTCACTTTGTTTTTGGATTTACGCATCATATGTTGCTGAGCTCCTTCCAAAGTAAACACCTTCATCTCAATTAAGTCTATTGTTTTTGGGTTTTGTGCTTCTGTGCTGACCACTTTACTCCTCATCTCCCCTGTTATCATTTCTTCTTTCATAGGAATGAAATTTCTTGTTATTATAGACTGACACGAGTGGCTGGTGGTGGTTGCAGTAGTCGTTGTTGTTGTAGAAGGAGGAGGAACAGTGTTGTGCGAGAGCTTGTTGCTTTTGATTGTTAGTTTCAGTTTTATTTATGCTGTATTTTTCGCACCATTTTGTGTGTGTTTTAATTCATAAGCTGAGTTCTAAATTCCGTTAAGTGGCTTATTGTTCTGTTACCTACAGTGTAAGTCAGGCAACATATCCTTTTCTTATGTATAAAGTTTGATATGACCTCTTGTGTCGAATTGTGAAACAAGTGCAGTCAACCATGCACTACATTCTAATCTGTCCATTTGGTCTTGTCATATTTTACATTCATCGCTCTGTAATTTTGGTATGTACATAGATATGGTATGATGGAGTAGGGATGTGTCTTCTGGTCATAGATGAAGCTTATTTGAAAGTACTTCTGAAATTTCAGGTTGCTCCATTTGAAATGTAGATCAGTAAAATGAAGAAACAAAGTGGTTCTGTTGGTGCATGTAAATATTGAATGGACAATGAATGTGGAAAATATGACCACGAATGTGGATGGAGGAGTTTGCCATCTATTAAACTGCGATTTTCAGATGTTTAAAGTATTCTGACAGGTTTTTGTGCTACTCCTTTTTTTTTTTTTTCATTTTCGTGGTAGTTGTTTTTGGGTAGAAGTATGGCTCCCTCTGTTTCTTCGATAGTCACATTCTCCTTCCTCGCATTGTAGGTTGTTTTTGTTCTTTTGTGCTATCAGTTAACTAAAATGCATGCAACTTGCTCTGAGGAGATGTATGTGGTCTTCAATGAATCAAATAGCTATTTACATATGTACTTAGTCTATGGTGATTAATCGTATGGTTGTTTTGGTCTA
>JAOTBA010000204.1:26327327-26350939 GCA_025629845.1 Erythroxylum squamatum | reverse complement strand
GTATAAATAAATATCTAATATTACATATTAAATTTATTTTTACTAATAATTATTAATAAATTAACTTATCATATATTGATAATTAGCAATAAATTAAGTTTAAAATGTTAAATTAAGTAATTTATTATTATATATTAGTACTAATAATCAATATTATTATATTATTGCAAACCTATTTTGGACCGTCTAATCATCACAAAAACCCAAAGAATCCCTCCTTCATTTCTCCTGTTCTTAGCCATGCTTTCACTTGCAGCACTTTCCACAAATTTGCTGAAATATGCTTGAGAAGAAAAAGATGCAGAGGTGCGTTGCTGTTGCATGGACGTTGCTGGTAATGCGTGCGTTGCTGTTACGTTAACTGGTGATGCGTGCGTTCCTATTGGGAGAAGAGTAGTGTCTGGTGCTGCGTGGGTTGTTGTTGGGAGAAGAGTGTGGCTCGTCTGGTGTAGGGTTATTGTGTTGGAATAGTGAGTATTATTGGGTTTGTGAGTTAAAAAAGAAGAGAGCAACTTTTGAGGTTCAATTGAATTTGTTAACTGAGTGGGTTTTAAACCTAGGGGAGCATTCAATTCATGCCCTTTTTTTGGTATATTGAATTCAATTCATCTTCTTTCAAACAGCCTGTTAAGGATTTAAAAGCTTGTGTTATATACAATGGGCTACCATACACTTACGAAACTAGAATCATTCCTTATTTTAGTTAGGAATGTTTATTAGCTAGGATACTTATTGTCAATTGCTTGAAGACAAGTAACCTGTTAAGTGTGGGAATATGTTTATCTAGATTAAATTACTTATAATTTACCATTTTAATGGTATGTTTAATATATAATTATATGATATTCTCTTACAAAATTTAAGTGTAACTTTCTCCCTGATTTTTTGACCGAGCGATATTAAAATTATACAAAAGCTAATCCAGAGGACAGTAACTTTGTAGAAGACGTCATAAGTTGATTCTAACTTGATGACGTCAAAAACTTGAGAAAAAGTGGGAGTAGTTGCCAAAACACGGGACTATGTTTGACCTGTGTTAATTTTCTTATTTGTTTACGATAAAACCAGCACTGGATATGAAGTGGAACTGACAGTAGGCTCGTCATGTTTTACACCATAAAGTTCTAGAACAAAAGCGACAGTGGTTTGAAAGTCTAATAGGCACATAAATCATGATTTGCTCTATGATGAGGACACACAATATTACAAGTTTAATCACCTTAAACTCACTTAGTCAGCCTGCCTGTCTTTCAACTACTCTGCCTATTTCAACAGGTCTCCAATACTTAAGAGGATAATTTTACTGAGCTCATACACAATTTTATAGGTCAGTATTGTCAGGAATTGTACGTTTTTAATGTGATTTTGGTACGATCAATTTGCCTTAAAGGAAATCAAACATTACACAATATTCCTTTACTGGGCATTACTGTATTAACTCCATTATTATTTATTTAATCCCAACTAGAATGACTCCGTTATCAGTCGATTTTTTTTAATTTAAGGGAAGCAAACATAACAATTGTACAATTAATACAGAGAAACAGATTCCCAACAAATCTTTAAAACAGGATAAAGTGGCATTCAATAAGTGAGATAATAAAATATGTGACGCTTACGTCAAAATGACCAATATTACTCTCTCAATAAATATGTCAATAAATAACAGTCGAGTTATGAGTAGATTTTTTAAGTATAAGGCTAAGCTTCGTGGGTAAGGTCCATTGCTAGGATTGTTGCCCTCAATTTGCCAGGGATTTTATCGACTTCTCAGGCAGGAAACTCCACTTTATTAATTGGGTCTGGTTGGTACCGTACTAATTATTCATGGGACTAATTAAGGAAAATTTGATCACGTTTCATAAGAAAGTAACAAAGTAGGGTATGACTACAGAGTTTACAACATTCTCAAGTAGGGAAGTTGTCACGGCGTGGGTTCAGAAATCAGAATCCCCTCGACCTATGGGCTACAGTATAGACGCCGTTTTCCCTCTCTTTTTCTTTTCTTTGGCCTGAGCCTGAGTCTCTGCACCGTCCGTACCACACCTGCATACCTTATTCTTCTGGTACTTCCATGTTTTCCTTTTCTTTACCCATTGTAGCTTGCTCCCGCGGTTCTGTGTATATTTTGTTAGAAATTGAAAAGATACTCTTGTTTATCTTTGATGAGTGTTGTTAAACAGCCATACTTGTTTCGTCCGACAATAACTTGATTTTTCTTTTTAACTCTTATGTTTCTCTATATTTATAGAATTCGTATCAACTGGGTTCAGCACATCAGAACATAAATACAAGAAAATGTTGAAGAAAGTGGACGAGCGAATCAGGACTCTCATCGAAAATGGTGTTAAATTGCGACATCGTTCCATGATTGTCATCGTTGGTGACAAGTCGAGAGACCAGGCGAGCTTTTTATTTTTTTAATTGTGTCTTCAATTCCGTCGAGAGATAGCATTTTGTCCTTGTTTTGAAGCCTCAGTTTTTCAAGTTTGAATTAGTCTGAGAATATGACGTCAACGATGATATTTGGTGCAGATTGTGAATCTCCACTACATGCTTGGCAAGGCAGTCACCAAGTCCAGGCCAACTGTGTTATGGTGCTATAAGGATAAACTTGAACTTAGCAGGTTTCTAACTTTACCTTTGGATTTAGTGTCTTTTTATTAAACGCTTGGAGAACCCTTTATTTATACCTTGGAACTTAGGTTATTTGTGTATTACTCTTCTTGTAATAGTTCTATTTGCTGCTTGGATTGGTCTCTTAACTTATAATGATGCAACCATTGCTATGCAGTCATAAGAAGAAACGTGCAAAGCAAATAAAAAAACTAATGCAGAGGGGACTACTAGATCCTGAGAAGGTTGACCCTTTCCAACTCTTTGTTGAAACTGGAGGATTGACATACTGCTTGTACAAGGATTCTGAACGAATTCTTGGCAACACGTTTGGAATGTGCATATTGCAGGTAGCTTTATACTTTACGTAATGTTTATAGCTTTTCGATGCTTTTTATGATTCTTTCTAGTGATGCAACTATTCTGGCTAAGTTGACAATGTTGCCTCTCTTAGGATTTTGAGGCTTTGACTCCTAATCTGTTGGCCAGAACAATAGAGACTGTTGAAGGTGGGGGATTGATTGTGCTACTGCTTCGTTCTCTCTCCTCGCTGACAAGCTTGTATACTATGGTCATGGTAAGGTTTGTTTAATTGGCACAAAATAGCTTTTAGTGTTAGCCTTCCTCCGGAAAGTCAAAATTTGGTACTTCTTTTTTGGAACCTAGCCTAAGGTTCTTCCAACTTGTCTCCTTACTGCTGGTTTGATGGTATTGTACTTTTCCTGTTATTAAGTTTATTTCTCTAATTATAAGCTCTATGTTATTTGTAAATGTCATCCTCAATATGCTGAATATTTATTGGTTACGTTTGAATTAAAATAGTTAAGATTGACATTAAGCATTAACAATTTCTAAGATTTTCCTAGAAATTTTGCTACCTATAGAACCCTTCTACATTCAAGTTTGTGTCATGATAATACTTGTGGAAAGAAGCTTTTTGGAATATTTTATTATGCTGAGACTATTAGCTATCACTTATAGAAAGCTTGATGGTTTCAGGATGTTCATGAGAGGTTTCGTACTGAATCCCATTCTGAGGCTGCTGGGAGATTCAATGAACGTTTCTTATTATCACTTGCATCATGCAAAGCATGTGTTGTTATGGATGATGAAATGAATATTTTACCAATTTCATCTCACATAAGGTCAATTACCAAAGTTCAACTTAGAGAGGTACGTGCAACTTTTTGATGTTCTTCAAGATTTTATGCTGTTAGCTTGCTTTTTCACTGCTTATATTTAACAATTTTCTGATTTCTATTTTCTAACATAATGGTGAATTTGTTAATCTATCTTCTATTATTATATGCAGCTTCTTTCACTGGGGTGTTTCCCATTGCAACTTTGTCATTTAAAGGATTGCTACATAATTTGTCATATATATGCAGTTCTAAGAGTTATTTTCCTCGTTTGTGTCAATTGTAGGATGCTGAAGGGCTTTCAGAAGCTGAAAGGGACCTAAAGGATTTGAAAGAACAACTACATGATGATTTTCCGGTTGGTCCTTTGATCAAAAAGTGTTGTACACTAGATCAGGTAGGGAATGCTATTGAGGAACAGAGTTTTGTTGAGCAACTAGTTTGAATTTCAAATGGTTTTATTGGTAGAAGTTTAAAATTCCATACTGCAACAGGGAAAAGCAGTCATCACATTTCTTGATGCAATTCTAGATAAGACCTTACGTAACACAGTTGCCTTGCTTGCTGCTCGTGGTCGTGGAAAATCAGCTGCGCTTGGTTTGGCAGTTGCTGGCGCTATTGCAGCTGGGTAATGTATACACTAAATCTTTCATTTTCTGTTTTGAAACATTTTATGCCAGTTGGTGTGAGACTATACATTGCTATCCATGTTTGATCTTCTTTTTTCACACATCTATTTTTCATTGCCTTTACCACACTTTTGTTTATTCTGGTGAGGTCTTTTTGTAGGTATTCAAATATTTTTATAACCGCACCCAGCCCTGAAAATTTGAAAACCTTGTTTGAATTCATCTGCAAGGGTTTTGATGTGCTTGAATATAAGGTACTTTCACCTTTTGTGGGGTTGACTTTTTCAGCGATAATATTACTCTGTCGATGTTCGATTTGAAGTTGTCCGACATGGTCAAGGAATTAATCTAGAACACAAATACATAATTCCTGTGGTCATTGCTATTGGAATTCAGGGATATCTTTTGTATTGTGAGGGAAGCAGTAGTTCAGTTGGTGTTATTTCATCAATTGACTTTCTGACAATGATATGAACATACTGTTTTACATCTCAGTTGGTCCTTAAATGCATAGCCAGTGGTGGTTCTTCATGCTTTGTTTTTGCTAATACTCATTACTTTTGTTTGAAGGAACACATTGATTATGATGTCATAAAAAGTGTGAATCCAGAGTTTAAAAAAGCAACTGTGCGGATCAATATCTACAAACAACATAGACAAACAATTCAGGTCGGGTTATTGCATAAAGAATGGTTTTTGCTACTCTACATAATGTTGTTAGCGTCTTACATGTCTGTGTGGTTCTTTATCTCCTTGCAGTACATACAACCACATGAACATGAAAAGCTGTCCCAAGTTGAACTGCTGGTCATTGATGAAGCTGCTGCTATTCCGTTGCCAGTAGTGAAGTCTCTTCTTGGTCCATATCTTGTCTTCCTCTCATCCACTGTAAACGGGTATGTGATTTGATTGGTTTCTCTATTTATTTGTAATGTTTTATCTGCCTATGAGATACATAGATTTCCACAAGTACCAAGCATGCTTAATGCACATGTTCTAGTCTGAATTTCTTTTGTTGTTTGATAAAATGGCTGCATACTTGCATATGAATGTATGTGATCACCTGAAGCTATGAAGGGACTGGACGGTCGTTGTCACTAAAACTTCTTCAACAGTTGGAAGAACAAAGCTGGATGCCTGCAAAACATGTGGAGGGCTCACTTTCTGGTATTAACAGTGCTTTTTTTGATTTGGTAGTTGAATGAGTACATAATGCTTTCCTTAATTTCTGTCAGGACTGCCATAAATTCTAAACATATCTCTTGTAATGTGCATATTTTGGTCTATAAAACCTAGTGCAAAATGTTAGAATGAATATAGTTAGGAAGTGTTAAGCTAGGCTGTCACGAGGACTTTTTGCCCTTCTTATGATAAAAGTTGCTTGAATACTTCACTGCTGCTCTTGTAGTAGCAAGGCTCTCTACCTGTTTGCAATTTGTTGTACACTATGACTCAGATTTTGGCTTGTGTTTGGATGATTTTTGAGGTTCACTATTTTGTTCTATGTAGGTCGCCTTTATAAAAAGATAGAACTTAGTGAGTCCATTAGATATGCTTCTGGTGATCCAATAGAATCATGGCTCAATGCTTTGCTTTGCCTGGATGTTGCAAATTCCATACCTAACATAAGCAGGTTGGAGTTAAATTGTCAGATATATATCGGCTGCATACAAGTTTTTGTCTATCTTTTCATGAGGCCTTTCATTGTGAAATGTGTTCATCATCTCTGTTAATGTGCTCTTCTACAACTAATTTTTTCTCTCTTTCATAACTAGGTTACCACCTCCCAGTGAGTGTGATCTCTATTATGTCAATCGGGACACACTTTTTTCCTATCACAAAGATAGTGAATTATTTTTGCAGGTATACGATATTTTATGTCTTCCTTTACTTGTTATATTAGATATACCGGGTGCTTATACATTTTTTCTATGCAGCGAATGATGGCATTATATGTGGCATCACATTACAAAAATTCACCAAATGATTTACAACTAATGGCTGATGCTCCTGCACACCATTTGTTTGTATTACTTGGTCTGCACTTTTGCTTGGCTAATCTTGACTTTCTAGTATGGCACTGGTGCTTATTGACCATTTGCAAATTTTACTAATTGCAGGTCCTGTTGATGAGTCAAAAAATCAACTTCCTGACATCCTATGTGTCGTCCAGGTGAAGAATGGTTCAAATTTGTCGTAGTACATTTTCCTTGAATTAACTGTAAATGTGCTGTCAGTTTTCATCTATGTATTTTGGATGTACTTATGGGTTTTGCTTTGATAATTAGAGTTCAGAGAAAAGCATTCTTTGTGTTTTGTTTGTTGCTTTTTCTTCATATGTTTCACATTGTTGCAGAAGTATTTGAAGTATGATGCTCATCGTCGCATGGAACATGATTTCTGATAACAGGTTTCGCTTGAAGGCCAGATCTCTCGTAAATCTGTGTTAAAAAGCTTAAGTGATGGCCATCAACCTTTTGGGGACCAAATACCTTGGAAATTCTCTGAGCAGTTTCAGGACACTGTTTTCCCTAGTCTCTCAGGTGCTCGAATTGTACGCATTGCTACTCATCCAAGTGCCATGAGGGTAATCCTCTGTTACATATCAGGTTGATTTTGGTTAAAGTCTTTTAAAATATTCTAATAATTTCTGTAGCATTGTTGCAGCTTGGATATGGTTCAGCTGCAGTGGAACTCTTGACAAGGTACATGGATCTCTGACATTCATTTGACCTAATAATTTACCAGATAACCGTGGGTTCCGCTAGGGATCAGTGGGTGTCAATGGAATATTAACTTGTTCCAATCAGATACTTTAAGAAAGTACAACATAATTTGTAGTTGGTTATGATGCGGATGGATGCGACCTTATTTTTCACTATATTTGACTCCTTTTCAAGTATGCGTTGGCCTTTTTTTTTTGTTTTTGTTTCTGAGGCTGATACAACAAGATTAAGCTATCAATAAGTGGATGGTAGGGTGCCAGTCTTGCTGCAAAGTGGGTGATGGGTTAAGTTGTCTGAAAATCAGCATTGATCAATAAGATTAATAGCCATCAAAGTTAACAAGCTATTATGATTTAAGCAATTTCCTGAGCAAGTCCTTTTGTTCCTTTTTTGTTCCTTTTTCTCCATATATGATCAAATGATGATCATCTGCAGGTATTATGAAGGACAGTTGACTCCTATTTCTGAAGATGATTTTGAAAATGATATAGAAGCCCCCCAAGTTAGAATTACAGAAGCTGCTGAGAAGGTTTAATTGCAGACATTAATGTTACTCAATATATCTTAATTGTACTCTGTCTATAAATTTTCTGAATTTGTTATGTAGTTCAGATTCATGTGTAGAATTTATGACTATGAGTATTACAATGTTGTCTACTCTTAGTTGTGTGCAAATTATCTTTTCTTGACACACTTTGCAGTTTGGTATTTTTCTATTACATTGTTCAGTATGTCAATACTTTGGGAAACTTCACTTGCAGGTTTCACTGCTTGAAGAAAATATAAAGCCTAGGACAAACCTACCTCATTTGTTAGTACATCTTCGTGAGCGACGACCTGAAAAGCTCCACTACCTTGGTGTCTCTTTTGGGCTTACTTTGGACCTGTTTCGCTTTTGGAGGAAACATAAATTTGCACCATTCTATATTGGGCAAATACCAGTAAGCAGGCTATTCTATCTGTCAGCCTTATTTATATTATGTACCCTTAATAATATTCTCTAGTTCATCTCCATCGTTTCTTCAGAGTACCGTCACTGGGGAGCATACATGTATGGTCGTGAAACCATTGAACAGTGATGATATTGAAGCCAGTGGGTCAGATGAGTGGGGCTTTTTTGGTCCATTTTACCAAGGTTAGTCTTACCTGAGTCCATTGCTCTCCTTTGTAGTGGGTCTTTCGTGCACTTGTTTTTCCCTTTTAGTATCTTAAAGCTCAATTCTTAATTTTCAACAGATTTCAGGCAAAGGTTTGCTAGGTTGTTGAGTTATAGTTTCCGCTCAATGGAATACAAGCTTGCAATGAGGTTTCAGTCGAAACTTGAGCTGAAAAATGTAATTTTAATTGCTTTTGCTGACACTTCTTCTGATCTTGCAGTGTCTTGGATCCTAAGATTAATTTCATGGATATGGAGAAGGGGCCTTCAGCATCCAACTCAGAGGGATTTTGGAGGTCAAACTGTAATGATCTATCACCATATGACTTGCAACGACTGAAAGTCTATACCGATAACCTTGCTGATTTTCATTTGGTAAGATTTCGCGATGTTGACTGGAATAATCTCTAGAGCATGCCATTTACTCAATTGATTTCCTGAAACTTTATATTTTAATCATGGCTTTCTGTCTTGTATTCCTACATGCTGTCTAAGTGACACGATACTGAGGCTTAATTGTTCCTCCTCAGTGGACGGTATATCTTTAGTTTCCTGTAGAAGTATTATGGAATTGACCACAATCCATAACATATTTTAAATGTTACATCATTTAGGTATGTCATGCCTTTTTTTTAATCAAATTTATCCATTTCAGAGGCTATGATGAAAAGGAAAAAATCTTGTTTATAGTATTTTCTTAAGCTATTAAAAAATAATCATGAGTAAAATAAAATAAATGAAATATGTTAAGCATTTATATATTGGTTCCCAGAAGGAAAATGCTAGATATGCACCGTGGTGCTACTTTTACTCTTTTATTAGAGTTGAAGGCCATGAGTTTTAATTACCCTAGAACCAAAGCATATCTTTGTAACAATTCCACCAGGATTTCCTTTCCTGGATAAATGTTTCCAGATTTGAAAGTAAGATATTTTGTTCATTTGTAGATGAGTTAAGATTGACCAATTAGAAACTGATAATCAGTTCTCTTGCCTACTTTTTAATTTGAATTGAACTGTGTTCCTTTCTTTCCCCTCTTTCTATCAGATTTTAGACATCGTTCCAGCCCTTGCACATCTTTATTTTCGAGGAAAGCTTCCTGTTACTTTGTCATATGTTCAGGCGTCTGTTTTGCTATGCACTGGCTTGCAGCTACAAAATATTACTCATGTTGAGGTTTGCTCTTCAATCTTTGTCTCTCTCATGCGTGCGCACACATGGACTTGCATATTTATACATGTATGTGGAAGAATGGATTTTAAGTTTTGGGTTAAAACCTAAACTTTCCCTGTATTTTAACACCAAATCAAGGATGCATTCTCAGATTAGATTTAATAGTAGTGGTTCTTGTGATTCAATAAATTGGCATTTCACCACATTGCTAACGATCCTATTACCAAAGCAACATAAACTTTATCAACAAGGAAAACATGGTAATTTTAAATTTATAACATAATAAAGGCATTAGTTTAAGGCTCTTACTTAAGCCTGTTAAAAGTTTAACATAAAGATAATTTTTTGGAAATAAAACATTCAAAATGATGTGAAAATGTGCTATGAAATGCTTGTCTTAGCACAGGTTATTTTTTCCTCAATTCATTGGACAAAGAAAACAATCTAAAAAACAGCAAAATTTTAAGGCCTTATGCCACCTAATTTGCTGAACATGTCAAATTGCAAGTCTATAGATCTAATTGCTAACTACAGTGAATGCCCTTGATTTTGGGTGAATAAGCTGTTGTGTCTATGTTTTAATACTCATGCCCTTTTACCTACACTGCTGTCAAATGAATTGTGTGCTTGGAAAATGTAATTAGAAATTCATTGTACATTTCATTTAGCTAGTCTTTTCCTAACACATGTTAATTATGTTTCATATAGTAAATTTCATGCTTAGAATTGCTTCATTTATTGCAAATTCTTAACCTACTCTAGAATTCAAATATATCAAAATTTATTGGGAATTGTTGGAAATTATTCAGTATATGATGTCAGCAATTCAAAATAGCTGTATATAATCAAACGGTTGGCTTGAACATTTATAACATATATATGTAGTATTGTCGGTGGACCTTATTGATTCTGCTGTTTGCTTTTTTGGCTTGCTAAGCATCTCAGTGTTGATTTTTATGCTGTTATTCCAGGAGCAAATGAAACTGGAGAGGACACAGATTTTGTCCCTTTTCATCAAGGTTATGAAAAAATTCCACAGATATATTTATGGCATTGCATCTAACGAGATTCAATCATCTATGCCGCGAATAAAAGAGGTAAGCTGCTAGAAAACCCGATTTCGTGTGCAAGAATTGAAGCTATGTAGCTAGGGAATGGCTATCTAATAGCTGTGATCAGGCATCATGAATTGGATAATGTGTTTTAGACTCCAAATTTTGAAGCAGAGGCTTCAATGTTCAATGTTCAATGGAATGCCAATTGCCAATTTTCTGTCTGGTTGTCGGCTTGGGTGCTTTGTTATGGTGACATTAAAAAAAAAAGAGGGAAATGGTGTTGTATACTTGAGAGGATTAAGTTGCTAAGTTTGCTTTCCTGTTAGCCTCCAAGACATGAAGGTTGATGTTTGTAGTTAAATGGTGCAGAAGTAATATGGCATTTAAGCACAGATATTTAGTAGTGAAACATTCAAAGGAACCTATTGCATGGAAGATTGTCCTTATATTTTGTTTTATATTATATCTGGTTCTATGAGGAATTCTGGTGCATTTTCATAATCATTACCTTCATCCTTATCCCCTAGTTAGAATGCAACAAGAAAAATAAATTGAACCCGAGTTGAGTAGGAAATGCTCAGTAATTCTTTAACATCCAAGGCAATAACGTATACCTTGCAGTCACGCACTAATAAGTTTGGGCTTTCTTGCTACCTCTCCATAAGGAACAGTAGAGGGATGGATATGTTTCAGCGCATTTTTACCATTGAAGATTTGTTAAATTAGTTGTTTTTTTAATAATTCAGAGGGTGCTGGAGCCACATAGTATCTCAGTGGATGAAGATCTCAATGAAGCAGCAAAGCAAGTTGAGGTAAGGTTTATGCATTTAATGCCTTATCTTCTGTTTCAGTGTTGAACCTTCTGTATATCTGACAATGCTCAAATGACTAGGCTGGAATGAAAACCGAAACAGACGGCTTGTTGAATCCTGACTTTCTTCAGCAGTATGCCATTGTTGACAAAGAATCCGAGTTTGAGAGTGCTTTGCTAAGTGGAGGAAAGATAGCCTCTGGGGGTGTTATTAGTGTCAAATCTAGTGGAAAAAAAGGTGAGAAACATGGAAAGCATCAGGAGAACAAGATTGGGAAAAAGAGAAATAAAGAACTTCATGGCTCCAAATCCAACAAAAAGAGTAAATCATAGATCCTAAACTCGCAAGCTTCTTCCTCTAAAGCCTTGCAGAGGTGTTAGCTTAAATGTTTTGTAGGGTATGTGTAATGTTACTGTTAATTAGCCATCAGTATACAACTTGGTTATTCTTAAAATTTTAGCTATCAGTATACAACTTGAACGCATGCAGCAGGATATCTGCAAGTTCTTCGACCATGTTGAAAAGCGGATATCTGCAATTTTTGTAAGGTGTTGATATCGATATATTGGGTTTAGAATGTAAGTTTCGGCAGTCGTTTCTTGATTTTGTTCGTTTGGATTTGGCTTGCCTGGAGTAAAAGTTGTTTCAGCTTTTAGAATGTCTGCAATTCAAGGGGTACATTTTTTCAACCAACCCCTGAAGTCTTACTTTTCTTCTTTTGCACTTTTTTTTGACAGCTGTGGTTGATGCTTTTTACCACCGAAGTATATAATATTTTAAAATGTGGGAAATGAAGCGGTCAAATTGAGCTAAGCTATAATTGTAGACTTGTCATCAATGCTTTAAACTATATCAGGAAATTAAAGTGGTTTTGTACACGTCTGTAGCGTCTTCTGTTATATCTATTGGATATGTCAACTTGGCCAAGGTCATTCAAAAGGACTCCAAACTGAGACCCTCTTCTAAGTTGAGGGTAATCTCTTATTGGCTAAAGCTACTCTTAAGGTCATAATGATTTTGTACTTAGTAGTTGCCATCAAATTAGTCTTTGTTCGCCTTTTTCTCTTTCGCATAATGTTACAATTTATAGATGTATGCGTAAAGATGCTATGGAGAGCCGACTATTTTAGGTGGCAATAGTTTTTTTTTTTGGACATAGTCTAACAATATCAATTTATTAAAAAAATGATATATAAGTTCATTAGAATCTAATATAAATTTTCTAAATAGATATTGATATTTAGATGTTAATATTAAAATAGATATACTTTAATTACTCTTAATAATTAAATGAATTAAGGAAAAAATTTAAAATTTCATTGTAAACTAATATTTAATTATTATTAATAATTAAAATAGTTGAATTGTTTTTGACAAAATATTTAAATAATATATATTTAATGACATTTCAAATTTAAATTTATCTATTAAATAACTTATCAAATTTTAGAATATTATTTTTATTTTCAATGTTAAATTGACTATAAAAGTAAATTAAATAAGTAATTAATAATTAGTATTAAATGATCAAATATGATATATTAGCTAACAATAAAATCTCATCAGAAAACTAAAACAAATATATCTTTTAGTTTGTATATGTTATGAACTTAATTAAATATATCTTTTATTAAATATAAAAACTAAAAACGATAATAAAATAAAAAAGTCCTTAAATTTAATATATATTCATAAAATTTTGAGTTGGTATAAATAATATTTTATCTCTAAAAAGTAAAAGCTCATCAATTGGTGTTTTCTTGAATAAGAAATGTATATATTATTATTATTATGATACAAATTAGAAGCAGGAGCCGAGGCGGAGATAAATTGTAAAAGGTTGAATGTTGGAGAATGCTATTGCTATCGCTAAACAAATGAAAAGGAAGGCTGATCTGATGTCGGTGGAAATTCATGAAAAGGAAGGAAGGCCTCAATTCAAAGACAGACAGATACATACATAGTTTAAGGTTTACATGAAATTTCTTTTCTTTTCTTTAGTCGTTTTATAACCCAATGTCTCCCAAAACATTCTTAATCTCTGTCTCTCAAACAGGAACGAAAAGGAAAGAAGAAAAGCTGATCTATCAGTCTCAGATTCACAGCTCCTAAAAGCACTTTCTGAAAACCAAAAAGCCAAATTCCAGCTACTCACTTTTCAGCTTCCCATTTTCTCTTCTGCCCAGTCCATCCAACAAGAGATTTGCTGATTCCACTTTTCAGGTTCTGTCTATCTCTCTTTAGCTATGGTGTACGTGTATGCACGTATTTGTATTGGTTCTTTTCTTCTTTTATACCGCTTTTGTTTAGTGGAAGTCTGTACCTTCAAGGAAGAGAGCTTGTCTGTTTGTATTCAGAGACTTTGGTTGACTAGTTCCGTGAAGTGGGTTGACTTTTGGTGGAAACTCGCTGCTAAGGTGATTTTCAACCTGGTTTATAGTCGTGTTTTGTAAGTTGGAGCTTGGAGATCATAGCGAAATAGAAAGTGGGTTTTGTTGGGTTTGTAGATTTGTCTACAGCAATGGACAAGTTTTATGCTTGAGAGATGGGAGTTGTCCACTTGTGGTTTATTTATGTGAAAAGGGAATTGGTGATGTGACCTGTAACATTCTTTTTTTGGTGCTGTTTTTTTTTTGGGGTTAATTTGATGGTTTTTGGACAACGTTTTGTATTTTGATTTGTCTTGTTATGGTCGCAGGTCTATTGGATTAGTTCTGTATATTGGTTTCTGGAAGGATCGTTGCTTTGTTGTCAATAATGTGTTGTTTGACTTGAGAAGGGGGTTTCCTTGTGAAGTTCGATGGACTGATTCAACTGGAGGGTATTGAGCAGCAGTTGGAGAATTTTGGCGTCAAATTCCTAGTAGTGAAATGGGTTGTGAGTGCTCGAAGCTGTCTTCATGTTGTTGGGATCCTCAATATAACGGAGCTGCTCCTGAGGTAGTTAATGAGGGTAAGTGAAATGCATGATTTGTTTTTCCTTGGTTAGTGCATCTATGTTGTTGTGACAGTTGAAATGACTTCTCTTTATAGAAAATGAGGATAAGAGTGAACTTGATGATTTGCCTACATTCCGTGAATACTCAATTGAGACACTCAGGATGGCTACTTCAGGCTTTGCTGTCGAGAATATAGTCTCTGAACATGGAGAAAAAGCTCCGAATGTGGTTTATAAGGGGAAGCTTGAGAATCAAAGGAGGATTGCTGTGAAACGCTTTAATAGATCGGCTTGGCCTGATGCAAGGCAGTTTCTGGTTAGCAGTGAAGCACACTATTTGCCTTATCGTTAAACTTAATGAATTTAGCTGCCATCATGGTAATCTTTCTATCAACCTTTACTATATTACATAATCTGAGCTATCTTCTACATCCTAGGAAGAAGCAAGAGCTGTCGGACAGCTGCGGAACCAACGGTTGTCAAATTTACTTGGTTGTTGCTGTGAAGGGGACGATAGATTACTTGTTGCAGAATTTATGCCCAATGACACATTAGCAAAACACTTATTTCATTGTATGTTCATTTATTTACCCGATCATTGTATGTTCATTTACTTACCTGAGCTCTAATGTTTTTTTTTGTTTACAACTTGTGAATTTCATGATTAGGACGATAACCGAAAAATTGTCAAGTTCCAGTAGTTCATTCACCTGTTCAGTATGCAATTACATCCACTAAGTATTAATTCTATTGAAATTATCCATTCTCCAATTCCAGTACATGGCAGATTATGTAGTGAATGCAGCATGTAATTTTTAGGTTAAGATTCCCTGTAGTTAGGCAGTAATTGTATTGTGATTGGTACATGGGTACATCATTTCTGTAGTCTATATTTGTAGTTTCCTCTCATGTCTCCTTTTTGGTCTGTTGACTTCAGGGGAAGCACAACCGATGAAATGGGCAATGCGGCTTAGGGTGGCCCTGCATCTTGCACAGGCCCTAGAATATTGTACCGGCAAAGGGCGTGCATTGTATCATGATCTAAATGCGTATAGGATTGTTTTTGATGAAGTATGCAACGTTTTGACAAGATTTCTCACTTCTTTCTATAAATTGAATTTAGGATATAAAACTGCCATTGTTTATTTCTTAGGAGGGAAATCCCAGACTTTCTTGCTTTGGTCTGATGAAGAACAGTAGGGATGGAAAAAGTTACAGTACAAATTTGGCGTTTACTCCCCCCGAGTATCTGAGAACAGGTACTTATTTTGTGAAGCTAGTTAGACGTTTCTGACTAATCCTAATCATAATACAACAACAACAACAATATCTCGGTAGAAATTTTGCTGAGACGTGAAGTCTGGGGAGTTCCAGAAATTTGCAACCTTACTATTAACTAGTAGAGAGGCTGTTTCCGATAAAATCACAAGAAAAGGAGAAAATAATTCTGATCATTGTCCTCTTCTTGTATTTCATTGGTTATTAGAGGTTTTTATGCCTTTGTGAATCTTGAGTTAGAAAGTTGATAGTTTCAGCAGTAAGAATCAGCTTATTAATATGACATGCTTTCATGCAATATCGTTCTAAGTTTCATGTCATTATCCTCTCTATGTTATTTTATGTTTACATGTTCTTTTAAACTGTAGGCAGGGTAACTCCAGAAAGTGTAATTTATAGCTTTGGGACCCTTTTACTTGATCTGCTCAGTGGAAAACACATTCCTCCTAGCCATGTAAGTCTTCAGCTTGGAGGGTTATTTTGAATCAACAATATCTAAGCTTCTGATTTTTTTTTTGTTCAAAGGTGAATATTATCATAGTGAAGGAAAATTCGAAACCTGTAAACCATGATACAAGGGAATGTGAGCTTACTGTCACCGTTGTTCCTCCATTTTCTTTTGTGGTTTATTGTATTTTCAGATAAATATGAACTAATGGCTGGTGATACTGTGGATTACCTTTTCTATTGTTGTCTTAGAAACATATATGTTGCATACTATTTAGATGGCCAAAAAAGTATAAAGGAAATTATGCCCTCTGACTTTGCTTCATTTTGAAAATTTTGAATTTCCCCACAGGCCCACAGAGATATGACCTAACAAACTCTTTTTAGCACTTAAATCGATAAAAGAGTTATACAGGAATAAATTTCGACTGCAGTATGGCATCTAAATAGAACCTCTTAGGCAAGTTGTGTATGATAGTCCTGCTGATCTTGAACTTCTGTAGATAATTATTAGGATCTGATTGTTATTGTTTGTTTCTAAGTACATAACCATTGTCATCTTCCTGCTACTTTTGCATGTTACATTAACTTAAATATGAGTTTCTGTATCTTATCATGTATGTGATCAGCTGTTAACTTGATGAAGTTACCATAATCTATTCTTTTGTGTAGTGCATGAGAGTAGTTTATGTATGGGTTCTGTTGGCACTTCTAATATCTCATAAACAACTTATTGAAAGAGATTTCCTTTTTCTTTCTCTCTTGGGTTTATAGTGGGCTGGTGGACACCAATAAATGTTTTGGTTTACAGTAATGTGATCGACCTTAACAAATAGGAAGAAAGGAAAGAGTCATGAGTTGTTGAAATGTAATGGCAACTGAGAATTTACTATTCAGCATTTATGCATCTTTAGATACAGAAGAGCACTAATTCTCATTTCACAAAGATAATGATGGCATGAATTCCTTGAAGGTTCTCTGTCCTAAAATTCTTTCTGATGGTTCCAACCAACTTCTGTTGTTCAACTGCTTTCTTTCTTTGTTTTCTTTTTCAGGCACTGGACTTAATACGTGACCGGAACATTAACATGTTGACAGATTCATGCTTGGAAGGCCAATTTACAAATGATGATGGGACTGAGTTGGTGAGGTTAGCTTCTAGATGTTTACAGTATGAACCCCGAGAGCGACCAAATCCAAAGTCATTAGTTTCTGCTTTGATTCCTCTGCAAAAGGATACTGAGGTTTGTTGTCAATGGCTTTGATACGAAGTCTGCGTCTTATTTTCATTAAGGTCTTGCTCAATTAGATCCTAGTACACCTTAATTTTAAGGCTCTTCTGCCAGTCACAGTTGTTTGTGTGACTTTGAGGTACTCTTATCCAGTGATGGACATGAATTAACTAAATATTTTTGCAGGTTCCTTCTCATGTATTGATGGGTATACCAGATGTTGCTGAAGCTGTACCTCTGACGCCACTTGGTGAAGCTTGCTTCAGAATGGATTTGACTGCTATTCATGAGATCTTGGAAAAGATTGGATACAAAGATGATGAGGGTGCAGCTACTGAGGTTTGTATATGATATTTCAATTAGTTGTTATACATGTCCTGCATTTCCTGGATTCAACATTGTAGGTTGGTATCTGCTGGCTGCAGGGCATCAAGCATTCTAGCTAATAAACTTTTTAAATTGTATAATGATAGCGTGAACTGCTTAATTTGTTACTTCATTTATTGCCTTGACTGTGAGGGACTGCTTTATTCGTCCATATGCAAAAGCTTGTAAATTCTTTGGTTCCATATGGGCTAATCATTCATAGGTTTTGTACTTTATATGATCCCCTAGGTTGTGTGATTTTTGTTACTGCTTCCTTGCTTTATGGGCAACTTAATTTAAGAAATTGTTTGGTTGTCTGTTCTTGTCAGACATTCACCCTGACATTGCATCTCCTTCATAGCCATTTCAGTAGCAAGAATGTGACTGTACTCACTCCTGTTTCCTCTGTATCAGCTCTCATTTCAGATGTGGACCAATCAGATGCAAGAAACGTTAAATTCAAAGAAGAAGGGAGATATTGCTTTTCGTCATAAAGATTTAAGGGCTGCCATTGAGTGCTACTCCCAGGTTTGATCGGCATCCATATTTCTGATTTGGATAAGTTATTCCATGTGTGGGGAATCAAAGTTTGGGTAAGAATGTATATCTGAAGTCTATCTGAAATTGAGCTTAGTGTCAAAACTCAAAAGGTTTTCCAAATCTCTATGTCAAACACCCTTTTCCGTGGATTACCAAATTTCTGACCTGCTTGAAAGATCCGATTGTTAAATTTTTGGAATGTTCCAAGTTCAGCTGACAATTGATTTATATTTGCAGTTCATAGATGTTGGAACAATGGTATCTCCAACTGTTTTTGCTCGCCGAAGTCTCTCTTACATCATGAGTGACATGCCACAAGAAGCGCTAAATGATGCAGTACAAGCACAAGCCATATCACCACTTTGGGACATTGCATCTTATTTGCAAGCTGTATCTCTTTTGGCATTAGGAAGGGAGAGCGAGGCACAAGCAGCTTTAAAAGAGGGAACAACCCTGGAAAGTAAAAGGAGTTCCAATTTGTGATAATTGATGGATGAACTTCAAAATAATTGTTTTCTTGGGCACCTTTCCCTCCAGATGTGACTTGCTTCGCCAAACTGAGCTTAATTTTCAGGCAGGATCCAAGACTTCTTGAGCACAGGGAATGAGCTGCAATGATCAATCCGCATGATGAGTCGGTAGTCATCTTAAAAAATTCGTTCATAACATTGTGGGATGATTGTCGTCACTCTGCTTTATTGGATAACTTGTGTGCGCATACAAACATTCTTTCTTTATTTCGCTTTGCTGATCTTTCAAATACAACCACCTTTGTGGGAATAATTAAGACACTCTTTGGACGAATTAAATGTTTGTAGAGGGGTTCCAACTGCTGTTAAAAATTTGATTGTAGAGGGTGAAATAGACGTCTTATGCGAGCCTTGTAATTTAATGTACTCTGTGCTATTGGTTGCGGCTGCTGCAGCTTAGGGTTGAGTTCCTTTTCTGTGCTGCTTTTGTGGTTTTAAGTCGAACACTATTTCTTTCCAGAAGGAGGAAAGTTTTGAATGAACTTGTGATCATGAATGAAGCATTTAGTACGCTACAAGATCCTGCAGTTATATAAGCCTTGTAGTAATTGAATCCATTGACATGCTTTTAATGCAGAAAAGTGAGATTTCTTTTCTAGGTTGGCCAAAGCCAGGAAAACTGGGAGATTGAGCTTGGAAGTGAAAATGCTAAATTACTTTGGCAAAATTGGAAGCGAAACCAAATAATATGGAGGCTTAGCTTGTCAAGCGGAAATATAGCATTTCTCCACTATAAAAACTCGTTTTTTAAGGATAATAAAGGCATATAAATTTGGTTATGTGAACCAAGTATGCGCCTGCAACCATTCTCAGATGCATTTTATAAGTCAAAATTTCAGAGCTTCACAACATCAATTGCTTTGCAGGATGACCAAAGCAGCAACATACATACCATAAAACATAGGCCTTATTGTTGATCATCATCAAACAGCAAGCAAACATGAATCTATAAATATATCACGCCCCAGTGAAATAAAAACCACGTAAGGAGAAGAAAAATATAAAAGTATGTTCACATAAATCTTCTCAGTTCTCCACAGCTTCCTCATTTCCGTACTCCTCAGTATCAACAACAGCATCTTGGTATTGTTGATACTCTGAAACCAAGTCATTCATGTTACTTTCTGCCTCTGTAAATTCCATTTCATCCATCCCTTCACCTGTATACCAATGCAAAAACGCCTTCCTCCTGAACATCACCGTGAATTGCTCTGATACCCTTCTGAACATTTCTTGGATGGATGTAGAATTTCCCATGAACGTTGATGACATCGATAACCCTGTTGGTGGTATGTCACACACACTTGACTTGACGTTGTTAGGAATCCACTCAACAAAATAGGAAGAATTCTTGTTCTGTACATTTATCATCTGCTCATCAACTTCCTTGGTGCTCATCTTGCCCCTGAACATGGCTGAGGCCGTCAAGTACCTGCCATGTCGTGGGTCGGCTGCACACATCATGTTCTTAGCATCCCACATTTGTTGAGTGAGTTCAGGGATTGTTAAAGCACGGTATTGTTGGGAGCCACGTGAGGTCAATGGCGCAAAACCAACCATGAAGAAGTGGAGACGTGGGAAGGGGATTAAATTCACAGCTAACTTCCGGAGGTCGGAGTTGAGCTGTCCGGGGAAGCGGAGGCAACAGGTGACTCCACTCATGGTTGTTGAGATCAAATGGTTAAGGTCACCAACTACAGTAAAATCAATTCATGCTCAAAGAAACATTAGACATAAAAATGGCTTATATTAATTATAAATGACACGACATCTGGACAATCTCCTTTTGTCAAGTGTTGAAACATTTGAAGGTAGTTTATATGTGTACTTACAACTTGGATTGGTGAGCTTTAGAGTCCTAAAACAGATGTCATATAGAGCCTCGTTGTCAAGAACCATGCACTCATCAGCATTTTCAACAAGCTGGTGCACAGACAGAGTGGCATTGTAGGGTTCAACAACTGTATCAGAAACCTTGGGAGAAGGAAACACCGAGAATGTTAGCATCATCCTGTCAGGATACTCTTCCCTGATTTTTGATATCAGCAGAGTCCCCATTCCTGACCCTGTTCCACCTCCCAGTGAATGGCATATCTGGAAGCCTGAAAAGACCATAAGAAAAATAATCTAACCATTTGTAATACCATGAAATGATAAAACACAGATCAACGAATGGACTACAGACCTTGCAAGCAATCACAATTTTCGGCCTCTTTGCGGACAACATCAAGAACAGAGTCGATCAATTCAGCTCCTTCAGTATAATGGCCCTTAGCCCAGTTATTCCCAGCTCCATTTTGCCCAAACACAAAATTGTCAGGCCTAAATATCTTCCCATAAGGACTAGTCCTCAAGCTGTCCATTGTCCCTGGCTCAAGGTCCATTAGAACAGCTCGTGGCACATAACGTCCACCGCTAGCCTCATTGTAGTAAACATTAACCCTCTCAAGTTGGACACGAGAGTGTCCCATGTAGTTCCCAGCAGCATCAATTCCATGTTCGTCACATACAACCTCCCAAAACTTGCCACCAATTTGGTTGCCGCATTGACCGGCTTGGATATGGAGAATTTCTCTCATTCTGATGTGGGATACAAACTTGCTAAAATGGTGTCTGGAACAAGAGTTGATCAAGTAAGTTATACAGAAAAATGCGAAGGACTAGAGAGATGAGGGACTGAAGAAAAATGGTAGTGGCCTTAGTCCTTTTTGTAGGGCAAAGATATAATAGGATATTTTATGTGAATATGATGTGTCTTCTTTAGGAGGGAGCAATGTCAAAGTCCAAGAGGAGTATGTGAGCTGGATTTCAAAGAAGACAATCTCAGCTTCTCTGGCCTCGATCGGTCCTAATATACCAACCCCAACCTCTAACATGATTCTCCATCTGTCAATTTTAGATTTCCAGAATTGCCAATTATGTTTTGTGATCGTTTGCTTCTATATGAATCCTCAATCATCTTCCATTTTAGACTTGCCTCACTCAAGATGAGAATTTTTATTAGATTACATGCTTCGTTTGGACACTACTGAATTGCATGGATCATGCTAATAAACTATGACTTAACCACTTTTATCACCAAGGGCAGCTCAAATAAATAGATAAAAGAAACAATGTTTGAAAATTTTTTGGTTTTTGTTCAGAATTATGAAATTGTATAATTTACCTAAAAAAAAAGGAAATGTGATAGAAATAGATATATAGTTGTGTAAGTGAAAATCATTGTGTAGATGAGGGCTGTCCTCTGGTCGTGGATGAAAGACAAGGTGGTTGGACCTTAAAAATGTGAATAATGGGATGCATTTGTGGTGCATGGATCAAATTAGGTGCCCAATTAGTGATATATAATGAAGAGTAAGATTCAATTATTGGTGTTGGTGGCCCATGAAATTTAAATGTCAGCCTGTCTCTTGTTAGATAAGTGTTATTTTTTAGGCCCTCCTCACACCATCCCCACAAGGACTAGTTGGCTACTTGATCTCTCTCTGTCTCTTTCACTATCTTAGAACATATCAATTTCGCTCAACTACAAAACACCATTTCTTTTTTCCAATCCGACAATACTCTTCTCAGAAACTAAATCTATCCCACCATTAAACCCTTCTATTTCACAGTTCCAAGGGGAAAGAGTAATCTAAACACACAAATGGCATGTTGGACATAGACAGCATAACTGAAATTGCATGCTAAACAAACTCGTCAAGGATACATTCTCTTGGCTGCTATCTCTCGAAGATTCTGCTTTATATAAAAACATATCTTCCTTCACTTGACAGAGAGAAAAGGTGACTGCAGAAGGTGAGATGATATCTGCTTCTGCAAAGATTGTTGTTAGAATGTCATTTTCATGTCATTCAAGACCTACTTGAGAGAACGACGATTATAGATTAGAAATGGGAGAGGTGGGATCTGGGGTGTAGAAATGGTGAGTGCCCATCACAATCTCGACCCATTACGTTGTACTGTTCACTCCACAGCAACTCACAACACGAATGGACTATACACAAAAGCAAGTGCATCTCTACAGATTGATGCAATAGCACTCATTTCACCTCAGTTTTGTCCTCTCTCCCTTATTTTCCGCTTTTATTTTGAACCTTCAGCTTCATGGGAAAGCATCAAATAATGGGAAAAAGTAGGATTTAGACAAAATCTGTAGCAGATAAGACGGCGTAAACGTGGAAAAAAAAGGAGAACATGGCAGTTGTTGGCAGCCACATGGGCAGGTCATGTACAACAGGTGGAAAGGTGACAAAATGAAGGCCAAGTATTACGCGAAAACAAATAACTATAGCTCATATGAACCAAGAACTTACGAAGATTACTTTGATGGATGCCAAAGTCATATAATCATCTATGCATATATATAGAGGGAAAGGCTTTCACAAAAATTCAATTTTTTTATTTTGTTAAATATGATCGTAATTAACTAAATAATACATACATATTCTTAATTTCAATTAAATTTAAAAAATTAATTATTATTCAGTTAATAATCATTGCAATTATTTAATTAGCAATAATTATTAAACGATCATACGGTACTGTTATTATGGTAATTCTTTTTACCCTTACAAATTCATAATAGGCAATTGTGCTTCATTATATAATAGTTATCCAAAGTTACATCAATTTTTTAAATAGTTTTTATCAATTTTATTGAAATTTGTCCTCCTTTAAAAATTTCAGAATTAAATTTTTTTCTGTAAACACTTCAAAATTAGTAGTTGTATCATTAATTAATAAATCTAATAAATTTTTCTAGACATTTGATGCTTTAGTACCTGGTTCAGTCTGAATTTGATGGGGCTGGACGCCGTTGTTTGGACCCATGAGTGCGAGTGACCTTTGCTAAAAAGTGCCTGCAAAACAATAAAAGGCACGCCGGGGGTTGATTTTCGGCGGGCCCCTCCGACGCTCAAGTTAGTCTTTTGGTAAGGGTTTTGGTGGCTATGAATAGAGAATATCCGGGTTCT
>JAOTBA010000204.1:26282763-26302677 GCA_025629845.1 Erythroxylum squamatum | reverse complement strand
TTTTTATCAATTTGATTGGTGGGTTTGGATTTTGAATAGATGAATTGATCACGCACAAGCACACACCAATGCTTACGCAGCGTGAAGAGGAAGGAAAGTGGAACAACATATGTCTATGGACGTAGGTATTTATGGTCGATCTCAAGAGCTGGTACAACAGGCAGTACAACGACTGTCTCATCTTTGACAAGCCTAATTGGTTGGTGGGGCTTGTTTGGCTAGAGCTATGCCTCTCTCTCTTATCACTCTTGTCAGGATTCTGGGTGCAAAACCATCGTTTCCCACCACCTGTTTGATCTATGGCTCCTGGGTTTTGACTTCAATGGTACAAATATCTGTCTTTTTAATTTCGATTTTTGCTTATGCAGTAATTATTTGGGGATTAATGTGGATCTTGCTCTTTTGTTTTTATCAATTTGATTGGTGGGTTTGGATTTTGAATAGATGAATTGATCACGCACAAGCACACACCAATGCTTACGAAAGTGGAACAACATATGTCTATGGACGTAGGTATTTATGGTCAATCTTGTAAATACGTAGGTATTTATAATGAATGAATGACCGAAAAAGATTAGGTTTTCCTGTTATAGAAGGTTTTTACAACGATATTTTCTAGATCCTGCTGCTTGATACTTGTCTTTTCCAAAATGTTCTGTGAATTACATGCACTTCCTAAGAGACATGAAGTTGATATAGTTTCACCTATATTCTTATATATGTGCTGTGTGCCTGTGAATTGTCTACTGTTCATTGTTCTTATGGTTTCCAGTGGCTGATTTCATGTGGTGTTTCTGCAGATTGCAAGAAATTTTGGACCTAAATATTTACTGAAATTGTATCTAGCGGGGCAATTGGTGGTTCAGTATTCTATTTGGTGCACCATGCCTTCATGGCTGCATCATCAAAGGTATAAGGGTATCATATCCAATGCATGTTGCTTGAATTATTCATTTGTATATGCCATATAAGTCCTAGAAAATTTCTAATGGAGTTTGAACTCAAATTTGACTCTTTGTTCACATTTTGCTATTTACAGGGACAAGGAATGTGGACTAGAGACCCCTCAAGGACTCTAGGATTGGTATATTTATGACTTACATTAAACTAATTTTTCTTTGAAGCTTTTCTTTTCCGTTCACCTCCATACAAGCAGTTCAAAACGTGAATTCTGAGTTCGATCTTTGATCTGTTTTTGATAATGGAAGACAAGAAATTGATAGCAAATTTAAACCGAGTTTGTGATATTGTATGAAATCGTGATAGTTTTAATGCCAACCCCTTATGGTCTTTGAAATTGTTCAAGTTTTTCCTACAATGGGATGTATGAACAGCTAGTGTTGTTATATCTGACAATCATTTGCTAACAAGTGTTGTTTAGGGAGCTAGTGGGGCTGTCAATGCTATCATGTTGCTTGATATATTCTTGAATCCAGGAGCTACTTTGTACTTTGACTTTATCATACCTATTCCTGCCATGATATTGGTAAGCTCGTATAACCAATCAATGATTATTATTTTGTGTCCAGTCTGATATGGTTACATTGCTACCTTTTCTGGTCTTTTAAGGGGTCTTTTTAATTGGAAAGGATATCTTGAGGATAATAGAGGTCTGTGTTTTCTCGTGGAGCTTTTAAACCTTCCTTTTGAAACTAATTTGCTTTGCCCTTTGTGGTTAACATGACTCCCTCTTAAGCAACCTGTAGGTTGCGTTGATTGGTATCAATTTCTATTGCAGGGAAATAGTAACATCTCAGGATCTGCACATTTGGGGGGTGCTGCAGTTGCTGCCATAGCATGGAAACGAATCAGGAAGGGATGTTTCTGGGTTCTCAACTGAACTGGTTAACCTTATTGATAGTCATTAATATGAACTTCTCTTGAAATGAGATTCATTGAGGCAGAGGATGTTCAACCAATTAGGCTTGTGGTAAAACTCTAGGTTGACCGTTGATTAGTAGTTATGGTGTATTGAATGTTAATCAGGTCGTCTGTCCTGTACTTTTTCCCGTTCTCAAATAATGTTTTGTAAAGCTAACACTTTTTGAAGCTTGTGTTAGCGCTGGAATGAACTAGAAGATAGCTATTCTGTTCTACCATATTTGATATTACAACCTTGGTTTTAATTTCGGGTGTCGCATCAAATTTGTTTTTCCTCGTCTTCTTGCCTTAGTACCAAATATGTTATTAGTCTGCTATGTTTTGCTCAAAAGTCGCAAAGAAAAGTAGCTTCATCTGTGATTACTACTAGCCAGTAACCAGGAATTACTTGAGAGAAAGGCATGGAATCTTTGATTCAACCAATGAAAATTTAGCTTATTTTCAAATGCCTTCATTACTTGAGAGAAAGGCATGGAATCTTTGATTCAACCAATGAAAATTGAGCTTATTCTCAGATGCCTTCATTAATAGAGACATAGCAGCTGCTCTATCTCCATCTCTCCAAGTGCTTGCAAAATATCACGTGATCAGATCGCATTGAAGAGTCACTTTCCTAAAAGATTGGCAATGTCCATTGCAAGCTTAACTATTTATTCCTTTCATCTATAGAGCACAGGGGCTTTACAACGAAACTTTTAATGAAGACCCTTTTGAGCAGAAACTTTAAAACAATTTCCAAATGATTTCTTTTACTATTTTTGGATTGTGTTATTAAACTTTATTTGGATTGTTATATTTTATGTTTAGATATATTATTGTTGTTATTGTCGTCGTCGTCATTATTATTATTATTAAATGTTCTATGTTTTTTATTAAAGTTATAAACTTAATTTTTGTAGAATTAAATATCTAAAATTTAAATTCTTATAAAAATATTCAACGAAATACTAAGATATATAATATTCATACCTTTATATTTTTTTTAAAGTCATGTCCTTATAAGTCATTTTACACATAAACAGCTAATACTAAATAGCTAATTTTACTACACATCTCTAACAAATAGCTAATGCAATCGCTGGTCAAATCAGCTGATAGAATCAGCTAACAATTAATGTATTCAGTTGTTTGTCAAACAGGACCTAGATCATCAATTTTCATTACTCTGTGCCTACTTTGTTTTATGAAAATCCATTCATTCAATAAATGAGATCCACAAAAATTGAATGGATGGGATGACTTGGGAACAGGGGGAATAGAAGATCTATTCCCGGGCAAAAGACAAAACAAGGTCTCTTGAAGAAAGATAATTTGGGATGGAGTCAAAAATCGGTTACCTGCTTAAGTCTTCTTTGATACAAACTTTTACTCGAGTAAACCTACCATTGAATAGTAATACAATAGTAAATAAAATATTGATCCCACGAGGAAGTGATGAAAAATCTAGTAAACTTCGTTACTATTACCTAATTAATTAATTAAAAAGACTTATCGTTGTTTAAGATTAAAAATAAAATAAAACTAAACTAACCATAATCCATAAGTCAAAACATCTAATTAAAAGATAAAAGCAACTAATTGAATAAGTTTCTAGATAAGAGCTTTTCTAGTACCATCTTTGTACTAATGATTCATTTTATCAAGAAAGTTTTATAATCTAGATTAGAGAAACTTGGTAAGGTAATAAATCTTCGTCGAGTTATAACCATCTACATCCAATTTGATTAACTAATATTTCTATGCAATTAACACCCTTTAAAACATATTAAAATTTGTCAAATTTCATGACAGATTTTAACTTAACAATAAAAAATTTATATAAGCTTATGTTTATTATCCTATGTAACTCTTAATGTTTAGGCTATGCTCACTCATGTGAAAGTTTGTTGAATCATCTACATGAAAACTACAATTTGATCTAATTGTTAGCTTTGATTAAATTTGCATTAAAAGCACTCAAAGATATTTATCAGAGATAAAACAAAATTAAATCAATCCATACAAAGACAATAACTAGAGATCCTTATTACCAAGATATATGAAATAATTAGCCAATCATCATCATGTCCAACCTAATAAATATAACACAAGATAAAGAAATCAAAGATAGATGAAAATACTAGAGTCAATCAAGATTTGCTAACGTGATATGCTTAAATTGGGAAGAATGTTTTAACTTCTTCCCTTTTAGAACAACATCCCGATATTTCTCAAAGTTCTAGTTCTTTTCTCTAGATAGCTAACCATAATTATAAAAATAGAAGAAACAAATGTCTTTTTAACTTAGAGTTTTCACATTTATTTATACAAAACTTCAATTTTGAACTTCTTCTCTTTTAAAAACAACTTATTGATGTTTCTTAATGGTCTTGTTCTTTTCTTTGGGGAGTTAACCCTAATTATAAAAACACAAGAATACTCTTTAACTTAGGGTTTTCATCTTTATTTATGCAAACCTTCAGTGGCAAACACAGTCTGGAGCATGGTGATGTCCTAGGCTTTGTTTCTCAGTGCTTCTCATTTGAGAAATTATAAGGGAATATACATGCCCATGTCTTTGATGGTGTTTCTCACTATATCTTTTCTACATATGGAGATAAGCACCGACTTGCTTGTCTTATTAGTAGGGATGGTAGTCTTGGCCTGGGTCAAGCCACGGCCCATAGCTTGAAAAAAGGTGCAAAACAACATTGTTTTGTCAAAAACGACGTCGTTTTGTTAATTTAAAAAAAAGTATAAATGGGTCGAGCCGACAGCCACCGGCCAATCAGGTCGGGCCAGGCATTGCTATCCCTACTTGTTAGCCATGTTTGTACTATTTTTTAATTCTATTTTTAGGAATTACATAGGCACATACACCCCAATGTCCATGATCATGTTTTACATTATTTCTTTATATTCATATTGACACGACTTCTATCCACCCGTGTAATTGGTAACATATTCAAATTAAAGTTTTTAAAAAGAACACAAGCTGGCACACGAGCTTGCATCAAACCATGGTTTTGCCACATTTGAGATTTCTTCTTAATTTTTCTTGAAATACTCTTTAATTCTTGACAATTTTCATCCTAAAACATAACAAAAATTGATTAAACCAAGGTAATTTATATTTAAAATAGCATATATTATGCTCATCAGGGGACAGATGTATATGAAAATGTAAATAATTTCTTAAGAATTTTGCTTGGTTTGAGGTTAAATTACCTTTTTTACTTAGTTTTGAGTTCTTTTTAGGTAATTATGATAAATTGACCTTAATATGAGACAATTCAATAATTATAGGGTATTTCATGAAAAAATGGAGAAAAGTTATAATTCCTAAATGAATACAATTTAGCCTATACCTATGTGCCAACTCGTGTCGTTATGGACCAAGTGTAAGTGAAGACATGACTTGGGGAAAGACCATATAACATTGAAGAAAATCTATAGAGTAAAATAACCTTAGCCATGACTAAAAGTATGTGCTAATTATAAGAGAAATTGGAGGATCCACGCTCTAGTAGCATAGGCACATCATTGAATATATGCTATTCACAAGAGAAATACAAAGATCCAAGTTCTAAGGCAAGGGCATGCGAAAGATCATCTCTCTCCCCCCATTAGGAAATATAAGGGTCCATGGCCTGGTCAACTATTATGACCTATATTTTAGTTCAAATATTAAAAATACAATTATGCCAATTTATGAAACCATCAAGGGTTTAGTTTGAGGACAAAGGTTATTACCTCTTCAATCATTATTATTAATATTATGTTAGAAAGGATTTTAATTAGTACTCACGTTGTCCTAAATTTCTTCTTTAATAAGATTCTTTTAAAAGAATTAAATTGTACCTTCATCTCTATCATCCCCAAAATTCTCAATCCTAATTCTATTAATAATCATAAGTCAATTTCTTGTTCTAACATTATTTACAAAACTATTTCTAGTAAGCTAGTAGTTAGACTTAAAGTTATTACACATTTTATCATCTCTTCTTCTAAATCAACCTTTGTGCCTAAGAAAAATATTGGAATAACATTTTAATCATTTAGAAGTTAATGAAGGCTGATCAAAAAGTCACTGACAATAAAAGATGTTTGATAAAATAACTTCTAGAAACGTTTTTGACTATATCAATGAGAGCTTTTCACTTCGTTTGAAGGTAATAGAGTTTTATTCTCAATTTTTTCATTATGCCTATAACTCTATTGTATCCTATTTTGTTCTTGCAAACAAATAACCAACTTAATTATTTAACGGTGAAAAGAGGACTAGATATGGAGATCTCTTATTTCCTTATCTTTTTTGCTTTGGTGATAGAAATGTTAATCCTCATATTAATAAATCTATTTCTATCATTCGTTAATTCAAATTTCATTATAATGTTCTAATTTTAAGCTTTTCATATTTTTTTTCTTTTTGCAAATGATGTCCTCTTTTCTCATGTTGATCATTACTTTATTAAGGTGTTCATTGATAAAATAAATCACTTTAAGGATGTATCAAGGCTAATTGTTAACCTTTCCAAGTTCCAAATCTTTTTCTCTACCAAAGCAAACAATCTTTCAACTATTCTGTTTACAACAAAAAGTTTCAAAAAGGGTAACCTACTTATAAAGTATATAAGTATCCCTTCCATTACCACTTGACTTATAAATAGTGTTTGTTTTGTGATGGAGTAAGTGAGATCCTAATTCATAGTTTTGATGATAACAGAACATAGTGCTATTAATGATTTTTCTTTTGGTGTTATTAACAAATTTATTACAACTAAAATTAGAAAATATATGAAAGATCCAAAGGAAGAGTAAAGTGAGAAAAGAAGTCAACTAAAAAAATTAAACAATTAAAAGATAAAGAAAATAATCAAAGTGGAGCACATACGTAACTCAAGAGAGCTTCAAAACAATTCAATTAAAATAATAAGAAGGAATCAAGTACATCAAGATTTAAAAATCATCATAATCCTTCTTGTAACTTTATCTTGGTTATTTTAATGAATTAAGGGCTCAATAATTGCATGATCATTTGCATATAGTTATAGCACATAAAACCTTTAATAATTAAGAAGAATTTTGGTTTGATCATTGAATAAAGCCTATTGATATTCAAACAAACGTTGGGTAGCTTTTGAAATGATTTTGAATTAATTTATTATCAAGAAGGTGTGTTTTCATCATTGAAAAAGACTTGGAAGTTTTGGTTTTTAACTTAGTTCTTATAAAGTTTTCTGCTAACCTAAAGGTTTAGATCAGTTAATCGGAGAAAGAAGAAAAAAGTTCTAAATACGTGATGTCTATTAGGTTAGGACATAGATTAGCCAAACCCCTATTGAACAAAATAAGGATACCTGAATGTGCTAAAAAACTTACCATTGTAATACCTCGTTTGTGTATCTAATTACCATTTATATTGATTTTGAGTATAAATAGATCATAATTGAATTTTGAAAAGAACCTTTAGCATACTAGAGAGTCTTTCATAACCTTTAGAATCTAAGAAGCATATATGCAAATTATATATCATATATATACCTTTAGTTAATTGATGCAAAAAAAAGGAACTTTTGAGTTGTATAGTTGTGAAATTGTTGCAACTAGAAAATTTACTTGACTTACATTTTGTGAGAGTTTTCTAATGACCTTGAATAAGATTTGTAAAGGGTTACTCTTTACTAATGACAAAGCAAGAAGTTCCAAAAGGTTTCACTTCACCTGTGGCAAAAAAGAAGGCACATATGCAAATTACATATTATATATATACCTTTAGTTAATTGATGCAAAAAAAGAAAAGGAAATTTTGAGCTGTATAGTTGTGAAATTGTTGCCATTAGAAATTTTACTTGACTTGCACTTTCTGAGAGTTTTCTATTGACCTTGAATAAGATTTGTAAAGGGTTACTCTTTACTATTGACAAAAGCAAGAAGTTCTAATGAGTTTGACTTCACCCGTGGCAAAAAGGAAGTTTTATGGAGGGGTCCTTTTCACACATTAAAGGAGGAAAATAGTGAATTCCTAAGTAGGTCTTAAAAAGTGGGTGTAGGCTAAGGATTGTTTGGTGAACTATTATAAATTGATTTTATTTCTCTTTTCTTACTCTTCTATTATTTCTAATATTGATTTTTTATGAAATTATTTTTATTTGAATTTGCCGTAATCATTCATTAAAATAAACAATTCAATTCATTAGTTATCAAATAGGCTAAAAAGTAAACATACACCTTCTCTCGTGTGCTATTCAAGGACCAACAATTAATATCATATTAAGTCTCATTTATTGTAACATCTTGTTACTTGAATTAAGGTTAAAATGGTGTTTATTAGAGATTAATGAGAAGTTAGGAGGCATAATTCATGCTTATGCATAATGTGACATATACATACATGATACTATTGATCTTGCACATTACAATTATTTGTACATGCATTCATTAACATTTTTCAAGTATAATTACTTGTAAAAAATACAATTAAAATGTGAATTGTAAATTATTTTAGCTGAAAATTTATTTAGAGACTATTAGTATTATTTCGAAATTTTTGGTAAATTTTAGAAAATTTTCAAAATTTTAAGGTACATTTGGACTAGTAATTAATTGACAAATGGATCAATCATTGTGTGACAAATGACATAGATAAATGGGCAACATTTGGCATAAGTAATTAATTAACAAATAGCAGCAATGATTGAGTGACAAATGGACTAGTAATTAGGTGACATTTGGTAGCTTATGTAAGGGAAAAGTGGCTTACATGCTTAAGGACATGTGTTGTTATGTAAGTGATAAGTGTAAACCATGCAAGAGAACACGTAGATACATGTTCTAGACGTTGTCTCCCTGTAACTCTCTCCCTCTCTTTGTTCTTCACCGAGAGTAGTACTGTTATCAAACTTACTTCTTGTTCACTAAAAACCAAGCATCAAGTTGTTATTCTTGTGTCAGTGATTCACTCTCTCCATTGGCAATATTGCTAAATCAAGTAAGTAACTTTGATAATGTTTACGGTGTAAAAATATATATATACATGTATAAGAAGTTTAAGCAGTATAGTTTCGATGAATGAATGTGATGCATGGAGTAAATAAAGAATTTGTGAATTTAGGAAATGAGTGGAAAGTGTATCGAGATTGTGATATTTTGAGTTAAATGGAGATTAGTGAAATAATTATAATTACTGTAAAATAATGGTTGGATGTTCACAGTGTTCATGCTCTGTTTTTCTTGTTGATATACGTGAATGTTTTTGGAAATGTTTGAAGGAATTAAAACGGGTTTGATAGTAAGGAATGAGGATTAGGTGAGATCTTAATATAGAAAGTTGATAAATGAAGTGAAGGTGTAGAAGTTAGTGACAAGAATTACATTTGTTGAAAGTTAGAAAAGTGATGAACACGCTCTGTTTCTGTGATATATGCGTAAATGTTTGGGATGGATTTAGGTGAGGTTAGATTTAAAGAAAACATAGAGCATAATGAGGTGTTGTGTTTTGAGGAGTAAGATGATAGAAAACATGGGCCGAGGAGGGAAGGAAAAAGAAATGGAAAAATGCAGAAAGTTAGGGAAAAAACGCAGTAGAGAGAGAGGAAATATATGAAACTTCGGATTTTTAATGTTTGACATAGAAATTTGAGTCTAACTTGTTTAAAGGCTTTGCTAGATATGGAAATGTAGAATGGATGGTTCAGAAGAGAGAAGATTAAAAAAAAAAGAAAGAAAGAAGAAGAGGAGCAGTGCAGTTCAGTGTAGAAGATGAAGATTTGAGTTTTAGAGAGAGAAAAGGTGGTAGTTGCATGTATGAGTTATGAACTAGAGTATTTCATTGTACAACTCTAAGTCTTTTAGCTATAACTTTTTCATCCGAACTCCAAATGACTTGAAACTTGGATTAATGGATTTCGAAGAAATTCTTCTTTCTCTCCATAAAATTTAGATCTATCTGAATTAATTTGAAAATGACTGATAGGATGAAAGTGTGGAAGTCTACTGGAATGTTATGAATTGGAGAATTTTCATGAATATGCTTTGGTATTCTGATTATAACTTGCGCTGTAGATTTCTGAATGAGTTGATTCTTAATTCAGATTAAACTAGAGACATATGCCTACAACTTTCTTGAAGAAGTTGAATTTTGATTCTATCTCTAATATTTTCAAAATTGGCATGTAATTGAGTCTTAGCTTAAGCTGAAGCACTACCAGGGACAGAAATCATGTCCTGTGATTATTGAATAAAATGTATTGATATAGACTGAATTAGACTGAGGTGTCTTCACCAACGTTGTAGCTTATTCTCTTAGCTTTAAATTGGTATAAATTTTGTAATTTTTGGGTACTGGAATTGAGAGATATGAGGTGTACAACCTGCATGAATGATCATGCATTAGCCAAAATTTTACATGTACACAGTCTGTGGCATTTTATGCATAACTCATTGAATAATGAACCAAATTGAATGATCTTAGTATCAATAGAGACTTAAGACATAGGAGAATAATTTGTTAGAAGGAAGTATTACCAAATTCTTTCTTTTTCCTAATGAAATTAATTGTGCAAATGGACCCGAAAGTGTATCTTTAGACAAATCTAAGTTAATCAATTGAAAGTGGATATCCAAATGATTATTGTGAGAAAATAAATGATAAGAAACCTGAAATTTTGTGAACATGCATTATACATAGTTAGTATACATGAATGTGCAATAATAAATACAAAATTGTTTAATATTGTGATATGTGTATGTATTGTATGTATAAAGGAGCATGTTGAGCGACAACACCCAGACATTACCGAAACTTCAAGGTAATAACTGTTTGGAGCATATTGTGAGTAACCTAAGATGGTCTCACCTTATTGTTTTGTACATTATTGAATTATATTTTGATCTTATTGAACTGCACTAAATTGTGCTGATTGTGTACTGGATTCCAGACAATATTTGTCTGAGGTGTTTTGATGTATGAGAATGATATTGGAAGTGCTGATTGAATGTGAATGCATCTACCTAAATGATTTTCTGATTCTCAACTGGAAGGTTGAATGTTGGACCTAGTCCGATGACCACTGCTACTGTGACTGTTACTGTAATTGATACTGTAACTGATATACTGTTATATTATATGCAATTGAAATTGATTGAATTTGATTACTAAATTGTGGCATACATTTCATTTCTAATGCATGTAATATAAAGGAGTTGTGACTGATGTTGCTACTGATACTATTACTGATAAGAGTTTTAAGCTCCCGCATAAGTGGTTCGAGCTTATGGCTCACTGTGATCAATGAGTCATAGACTGACTGAATGAGCCCGATAATTCGAGACACTGTAAAAGCACACAGTCACAACAATATAAAAATGAAAGTGAGTCTCATACATAAACATTTGCATATGATTTGAATTCATTGAATGATTTGCAAAGTTGTGTGAATGTTATTATATGATTAAACTATTTAACTGAGAAATGACTTATCTGTAATAGTACTTGATACTTGTCAAGTGGGTTTGAACTGTATGATTACATGTTATACTTGATCTTGTTTTATGACATGAGTGAACCATCGAGGATGGTTACTCTGTTGAGTTCGCAAAACTCATCAAATTTGCACCGTAGCTTTTCAGGTTCGAGAGTGAGACGACTTAGTTTCTAAGATTCCGTAGAAGCATATTTTGTGCAACTGTTACAGTCAGTTTTGGCTCAGAGGTCGGTCAGTTGGGATTGAGGGCATAGTTGTTTCCTTCATGTTTATTGTATTCGGTGTGCACTAAGTTATTTATGCTCATAGGATAATGTTGTAAAACATGGATTGTATTGTATTATATAAAACATTGTAAATTATGGATTTGATATAATGTGTTAACATTTTGGGTTTAGAAAATATGTGATTGATGATTTAGTGTATGATGCCATGTTATGTACAATGAAGGCGAGATAGTTAACATGTCATTTCTATCTGGCATGTACACGTGTATACGATGGACGCACGTGCATATGTTAGTTGGGAATGGGGTGTTACATTTATTGCATATAAATTTTTAGCAAATTTAGAGCAAAGATTATTATAGTACAACTTTCATCTCTTTTTAGTCAAGAAGGTTAAAAATATTATTATTACTTCATTTTTCAACCAATGATTATTTGTTTTTGGAGAACTGGAATGAAAGTCTTTTTAATGATCAAAGATTTTGATTTATAAGAGATTGCAAAGATGATGGGGTAGCATAGAAATTACAATAAACTCATTGTATTTAATGTTAAGGCAATATATATTTATTTTTCACATTAGATAGATATGTTTTTTCTAATGTTTCAATGTGTAAAAAAACTATGATATTTAGCACAAACTTAATCTTACATATGATATTGATTGTCATAATGATACTAATGCTAATAATATTACTTATGATGAGCTTTATGAGAATCTAGATGACAATTAATAATAGAGTTAAAAGAATGAGAAGTAAAACCTAAAGAAAAAGAGAGCACTATAGGCCATTTGCGATCATACAACTCATTTTGAAAGTGAAGAGTTGAATAATAAGGTAGCTCCCATGCATTTTATGGCCAATAAAAATAAGTACTACGTTAGGACTGAAATGACACTTAATTAACATAGATATAACCTCATCAATGATTTCATCAATTTAGGTTTAAATTTAATTGATTTCAAATTATTAGAGTTCTTTTTTAATGCTTCAAATATATGTGACCTATATTTTAGTACAAATATTAAAAATGCACTTATGCTAATTTATGAAACCATCAAGGGTTTAGTTTGAGGACAAAGGTTATTACCTCTTCACCCATGATTATTAAAATTATGTTAGAAAGGATTGTAACAAATCCGAAGTGGTACTTAATTAGCATAAATATAACCTCGTCAATGTTTTCATCAATGTAAGTTTAAATTTAAATGAATTCAAAATATTAGAGTTTTTTTTTAATGCTTCAAAATGCATCTGACCTATATTTGAGTACAAATATTAAAAATACAATTATGCCAATTTATGAAACCATCAAGGGTTTAGTTTGAGGACAAAGTTATTACCTTTTCACCCATTATTATTAAAATTATGTTTGAAAGGATTGTAATAATTACTCAAGTTGTCCTAAATTTCTTCTTTAATAAGATTCTTCTAAAAGAATTAAATTGTACCTTCATCTCTCTCATCCCCAAAATTCTCAATCCTAATTCTATTAATAATCATAAGTCAATTTCTTGTTGTATTATTATTTACAAAACTATTTTTAGAAGGCTAGTAGTTAGAGTTAAAGTTATTATACATTTTATCATCTCTTCTTCTTAATCAACCTTTGTGCCTAAGAAAAATATTGGGATAACATCTTCATCATTTAGAAGTTAAAGAAGGATTATCAAAAAGTCGCTAACAATAAAAGATGTTTAATAAAATAGCTTTTAAAAACGTTTTTGACTATATCAGTGAAGTTTTCCCTTCTTCTACCGGTAATAGAGTTTCATTCTCAATTTTTCTTTATGCCTATAACTCTATTGTCTCATGTTATGTTCTTGCAAACAAATAATCCCCTTAAGTATTTAATGGTGAAAAGAGGACTAGATATGGAGATCCCTTATTTCCTTGTCTTTTTTTCTTTGGTGATAGAAATGTTACTCCACATATTAACAAGTCTATTTCTACCATTCGTTAATTTAAATTTCATTATAAATGTTCTAATTTAAAGCTTTTTAGATTTTTTTTTCTTTTTTGCAAATGATGTCCTATTAAGGTGTTCATTGATAAAATAAATCATTTTAAGGATGTATCAAGGCTAATCATTAACTTTTTCCAAGTTCCAAATCTTTTTCTCTACTAAAACAAGGAATCTTTCAACTCTCCCGTTTACAACAAAGAGTTTCAATAAGGGTAATCTACTTATAAAGTATCTAAGTATCCCTCTCATTACCACTTGAGTTATGAATAGTGATTGTTTTTTGACGGCCTAAGTGAGATCCTAACTCATGGTTTTGATGATAACAAAAAATACTGCTATTAATGAAATTCTTTTGGTGATATTAACAAATTTATTACAACTAAAATTAGGAAATATATGAAAGATTCAATGGAAGAGTAGAGTGAGGAAAGAAGTCAATTGAAAAAATTAAGCAATTAAAAGATAAAGAAAATAAGCAAAGTGGAGCACATATGCAACTCAAGAAAGTTTCAAGACAATTCTATTAAAAAAATAAGAAGGAATCAAGTACATTAAGATTAATAAATCATGATAATCCTTCTTGTAACTTTATCTTGGTTATTTTAATGAATTAAGAGCTCAACAATTGTATGATCATTTACATAGAGTTATAGCACATAAATCCTTTAATAATTAAGAAGCATTTTGGTTTGATCTTTGAAGAAAGCCTCTTGATATTCAAACAAACTTTGGGTAGCTTTTGAAATGATTTTGAATCAATTTATTATCAAGAAGGTGTGTTTTCATCTTTGAAAAGGACTTGGGAGTTTTAGTTTAACTGAGTTCTTATAAAGGTTTAGACTAACCTAAGGGTTTAGATCAGTTAATCAGAGAAAGAAGTAAAAAGTTCTAAATAGGTGATGTCTATTATGTTAGGACATAGACTAGCCAAACTCCCTATTGAACAAAACAAGGATACATGAACGTGCCCAAAAACTTATCATTTGTGTATATAATGACTATTTATATTTATTTTGAGTATAAATTTTGAAAAGAACCTTTAGCATCCTAGAGAGTCTTTCACAACCTTAAGAACCTAAGAAGCAAATTAAATATCATATACACACCTTTAGTTAATTGATGCGAAAAAAGAAAAGGAACTTTAGAGCTGTATAGTTGTGAAATTGTAGCAATTGGAAATTTTGCTTGACTTACACTTTGTGACAGTTTTCAGTTGACCTTGAATAAGATTTGTAAAGGGTTACTCTTTACTAATGACAAAGCAAGAAGTTCCAAAGGGTTTCAGTTCACCCTCGACAAAAAAAGAAGTTATATGGAGGTGTCTTTTTCACACATTAAAGGAAGAAAATAGTGAATTCTTAAGCAGGGCTTAGAAAGTGGGTGTAGGCTAAAGATTGTTTCGTGAACTATTATAAACTGATTTTATTTCTCTTCTCTTACTCCTTTATTATTTCTAATATTGAATTTTTATGAAATTATTTTTATTTGAATTTTCCATAATCATTCATTAAAATAAACAATTCAATTCATTAGTTATCAAAAAGTAAACACATATAATTCATCCTTCTCTCGTATGCTATTCAGGGACCAACAATTAATATCATAGTAAGTCTCATTTATTGCATGTAATTTTTTAACAAAATTTGAGTAAAGATTATTATAGTACAACTTTCGTCTCTTCTTAGTCAAGAAGGTAAAAATATTAATATTACTTTATTTTTGAACCGAAATGATTATTTGCTTTTGGAGAACTGGAATGAAAGTCTTTCTAATGATTGAAGATTTTGATTTATAAGAGATTGCAAAGATGAGGAACTCGTTATATTTAATGTTAAGGCAATATGTATTTTTATTTTCACATTAGATAGACATGTGTTTTCTAATGTTTCAAGGTGTAAAAAAGATCATGATATTTAGCACAAACTTAATCTTACATATGATATTGATTGTCATAATGATAATAACTTCATGAGAATCTAAATGACAATTAAGAACAGAGTTAAAAGAATGAGAAGCTGAACCTAAAGAAAAAGAGAGCATTATAGGCCACTTGGGAACATACAACTAATTCTGAAATTGGAGAATTGAATAATGATAAGGTGGCTCCTATGCATTTTATGGCCAACAATATTGAAGTATCATTTTAATCTAATTATTTTGATGATAATAATGATTTTAATGTTGTGCTTTCATATGATGAGGCAGTTGAATATTTAAAGGCAATAAGTATGAAAGGAAAAATAAGAACTCTATTATAAGTATAAAGAGATCGAAAACTCTTAGAAGTATGTATGATTAAGAATAAAAAAATAAAATGTAAAACATAAGATATCGCAATCATCAGCACTGTGATATTTTGACAACATTTATAGGGCATATTTGAGCATGTGATACTCTTTTAACTCATTGATTCAATCTGACTGGCAGTCGCAGACCACTAATTAATTGGGAACAGAGACTTTGTTGTATTGTGTAACGGAATGGAGGTTGGACTAAGCCATGCCTGGATTTGGACTTTCACTTTCCATGGCGTAAAAAGTCACAGCAGCTGAGTTTGCAATTCGTTAATTAATTGGAAAATTTAAACCGACTCTTCAATATGAATTTAAGCACGACTCCGTAGTTGAATAAGTCCAAAGTGATGGGAATGCCAAATTCATCTAGAAAGATACGTAGTCAAGATTCATCAACTTAGTCAAAAGTGATGGGCATGCTAAATTCATCTAGAAAGATATGAAGAAGTCTAGATTCATCAACTAAGCCAGGAGTCACGGGCACGCCAAATTCATCTAAAGATTTGTAGTCTAGATTCATATATGTAGTCTAGATCCATTCTGAAGGATCAAAAACATGAGAAATTCCCTGCTTGTAGTCTTGTGCAGGTTCTCGTTACAACAGGTTGTCTGTTGACGTTTTCGATGAGCCGTAAAGAACTAACCTATCAAAACTTCGACTCCTTGAGAAGCAGAGTCCAATAACAAATCTCTAAAACATCCTAAACAACCTTTGCTGGTTACGGATTTTGAGCACATAACAAACGAGGTTTCATCACCATCGTTAGGCTCTACAATGGAGGAGGTTCTTGGCAAGGAACGCCCACGTCTGTATCTTTGAGAAACTTGAGCAGTCTGATAGTTTGATCAGATTGCCTGATGCTCAATGACTAAGCTTTTTATAATTTACAGAAGTCAATAAGTATAAGAAGAGAAGCACTACTAAACAAAGCATTGAAAGACATAATTATACATTGTACAGATTATACATACATGAAACATAAGGTAGCCCAATATAGACTGCCTTTTCTTTTCTAATTTCTTTTCCTGTTTTTGTTTCTTTCCCTATTCTCCACTATTTCCCTTCACGTATACCAAGGGATCAAGCGGCTGCAATGATGCTAATGATATTACACGACTATCTTCATTTACGAAATGGATAAAAGCATGAACAAACTGTACACCTTGTAGGAGTTACCAGAAAATATCATCAACCCCCACCGAGGTAGATCGATCACTATCCTCCTCTGGCTCCAGCTCCGGCTCCAGCTCTAACCTGAACTCTGGTGATTCAATATCAGCAAGGTTCTTCAGATCAACAACTGAAAGCTCATCTAGATGCCTCACCACTAAGTCAGCAGCACTAAGCTCATATACAGGATGCTTACTAGCAACAGCCACGCACTTCATTCTAACATCATGGGCAGCCTCCACTGTCTGATTGGAGTTGCCAAACACTATACACCGTTCTGGTATAAATTGTAGAAGCTCCGCAGCATAAATAAACATCTCAGGATCAGGTTTCCCACGGTGAGCGTCTTCTGCAGCTACAATAGCATTGAAGTAGCCTTCAATCCCTATGGTTCCAATTGCACTCTCAAGAGCCTTTCGTGGGCGTGTGGAAACTAATGCCATCGGTATTTTGTAATGCATTAAAACATTTACAAATTCTTTAGAACCAGTTCGTAGTCTATATATCCCACCTTGCAATGCCTGGTAAATTTCTTCTTTCCTAGCAGCCATTCTTCTTAGCTCTGCTGGGTCTCTTGACCAACACAAAACTTCAGAAATTGCTTGCTCATTCTTCATACCTTCGATACGTCTCAAAACAAAAGCAGGAGGAGGAGACTTTCCTTCTTCTTGAGAAAGGGCTAGCCAGGCTTGCCTCACAAGATCAGGATTATCCTCCACTATGACACCTTCCCACTCAAAGATGGCACCTAACCATCCACATCCCATCCTTTCTTGTCGAAGCAAGGGATTATGCAGAGAGGGATTATCAGCTCTGTTCTCCGGTGGCCACAAACCTGGTTTCTCACTAACACTGGTGTCAACCTGGTACCATGCGCTTGGAATTCTATCTTGCTCTTTGTATGAATAAGCCTCCTTAGTAAGTTCCATTGCCAGAGCCTTAACCGGCGTGTTTACTGACCTATCAGCTTTCAGTTTAGGAAATGAAAAAAGCCTGGAGACGAGTCTTCTACCCATAAACACAGTTCTAGGAAACTGGCAGTTGCGCATAATTCTTTTCCTATAGGAACCATTCTTGACAGAAAGTCCCTTCTGAAGGGGTCTATGCCCAATAAGAGAAGTTGCCGCAATCGAATCAGCCATGGTCAAAGACAAGTTTGAGCAAATAACAGCTCTAGTTAGAAACAACTTCCTAAAAACCGATACCCTTTCTGACTTTTATGGATTCCAGCACAACCTTCCCTAATTCAACCTCAATCACCCCGAATCCACTCAGACACCCAGACCACAAAATCCAAAAACTAAACAGAGAGAACCAACCTTTGCGAAAAAGCCATACAATTCCCACAATATTCTCTAAAATACAAAAGAGAGAGAGCAAGACAGAGGCTTCTAAACGATAAAAATACCAACTTGATTAGCAAGAAACTACAATTTCCCCTCCCCAACAAGCGAAACTAAGCATCACCCATCAATCAAATCACTCTAAAGCCCCAAATAAACAACATAAACGACAATAAAAGCTATAAAAACCCAACCCCAGAAAGTCAATTGAACAGATTCCAACAGATAAAGATCCAATTTCAATCTACGAACGAGGAAAATTTGGTTAGAAATAGAAAGGAAAGCCCTTTATATACTAAAGGGGAAGAAAGAATATTGTTAATGAAGAACCTGGGGTGGATTTAAAACGGTTGATTATGAAGTTAAACGGCTTGAATTAAAGGGACACAAGGTAGAAGGCAGGCTAGATACTTGGGAGAAGGAGGTGTGGCATCGATTGGTGTCCGTGTGTGTTACGTTAGTTGAAGAAGAAAAAGAGCAGTTGGTGTTGCTCTTTATTTTGTGTGGATTATAAAAATCCGTGGCCTTTTAGAAGGGGACCGGTGTTGTCGGTGACCACTGGAGAGACACGTGTCGGTTTCCTCAGTTCGTATAAAATATCTTTAAAAGAATAATTATTTATTACTGAATAACATTACTAAAACGTGACGTGTGAACTGGAAAGTAGAAAGTGGCTGACTTAGACGATTAATCATAAAATGTCAAAACTTGTTTTGTAATAATGGTCCAATTGAGAAAATAAAAGAAAAGGATGGCTTTAAATAAATAGTCCTTTTGCTAAGAATTAAACTTAATATTTTAATGGGCTTGTACAGTCTTATTCCATATAAATTTAGGTATGTCGTTTTCATTCTAACCTCAAAAAAATGTTTTCCTTCACTTGCATCTTACATTGATATGAACTCTTTACTATGTGTGTTAACTTGTAATCAAACTCATCCTAAACATAAAATTGTCTACTCACATCAAATTTTATAAATACACGTTAAATGTTTGGACCAGGCATTTAATGTGTATACATTTCATGCTCTAAAAACAACTTTAAAAATATACTTTCATTTTCCTTTGTTTATAGACTCAGTTTATGTTGCTATCATATCTCATCTTTATTTTTAAAAAGGGAGACTAACATAATAAATTACACAATTAGTTTGGAGAAACAGATTCCCAACAAATCCTTTAACAGGATAAGGTGGCACCCAATGGGTGAGGTAGTAAAATATGCGTTGCCTACATCAAAATGACCGGCATAGTTCGTTAGCCAGTCGGCGCATTTGTTGCTCTCTCGATATACATGTCGATGAACAACAATCCAGTTCCTAGTGAACAGCTCATTAATGCTCTGGACAATGGGATTGAGAGTCACGGATCGGCGATCAGAGGAGAAGAGGATATCAAACGCTTCTTGAGAATCTACTTCAAGTTTGATCCGTCGATGGCCCAAATTCCACGCCAACATCAGCCCAGTATAAACTCCCCAGAGTTCCACTGTAGCGCCCCCTTACCGCAGGGTACACACCGGGACGCCCGGAGGTCATTCCGGTACATATCCTACGATAAAGGCGC